>WNWK01011201.1:0-65776 GCA_009830355.1 Cherax destructor
GAACCCCTACTAGTTCAGGGGAGGAACTCTCTACTAGTTACATGGGAGAACTCTTCAGTTACATGGAGGAACTCTCTACTAGTTGCATGGGAGGAACTCTCTACTAGTTACATGGGAGGAACTCTCTACTAGTTACATGGGAGGAACTCTCTACTAGTTACATGGGAGAACTCTACTAGTTACATGGGAGGAACTCTCTACTAGTTACATGGGAGGAACTCTCTACTAGTTGCATGGGAGGAACTCTCTACTAGTTACATGGGAGGAACTCTCTACTAGTTACATGGGAAATCTCTACTAGTTCATGGGAGGAACTCTCTACTAGTTACATGGGAGGAACTTTTACTAGTTACAGGGGAGGAACTCTCTACTAGTTACATGGGAGGAACTCTCTACTAGTTACATGGGGGGAACTCTCTACTGTTACATGGGAGGAACTCTCTACTAGTTACAGGGGAGGAACTTCTACTAGTTACATGGAGGGAACCCCTACTAGTTACAGGGGAGGAACTCTCTACTAGTTACATGGAGGAACTCTCTACTAGTTACATGGGAGAACTCTCTACTAGTTACATGGGAGGAACTCTACTAGTTACATGGGAGGAACTTTTACTAGTTACATGGGGAACTCTCACTAGTTACATGGGAGGAACTCTCTACTAGTTACATGGGGGGAACTCTCTACTAGTTACATGGGAGGAACTCTCTACTAGTTACATGGGAGAACTCTCTACTAGTTACATGGGGAGGAACTCTCTACTAGTTACATGGAGGAACTTTTACTAGTTACATGGGAGGAACTCTCTACTAGTTACATGGGAGGAACTCTCTACTAGTTACATGGGAGGAACTCTCTACTAGTTAGCATGGAGGAACTCTCTACTAGTTACATGGGAGGAACTCTCTACTAGTTACATGGAGGAACTCTCTACTAGTTACATGGGAGGAACTCTCTACTAGTTACATGGGAGGAACTCTACTGTTACATGGAGAACTCTCTACTAGTTACATGGGAGGAACTCTACTAGTTACATGGGAGGAACTCTCTACTAGTTACATGGGAGGAACTCTACTAGTTACATGGGAGGAACTCTCTACTAGTTACATGGGAGGAACTCTCTACTAGTTACATGGGAGGAACTCTCTACTAGTTACATGGGAGGAACTCTCTCAGTACATGGAGGAACTCACTAGTTACATGGGAGGAACTCTCTACTAGTTACATGGGAGGAACTCTCTACTAGTTACATGGGAGGAACTCTCTACTAGTTACATGGGAGGAACTCTCTACTAGTTACATGGGAGGAACTCTCTACTAGTTACATGGGAGGAACTCTCTACTATTTGGGAACATGGGAGGAACTCTCTACTAGTTACATGGGAGGAACTCTCTACTAGTTACATGGGAGGAACTTTTACTAGTTACATGGGAGGAACAAATGGTGACGATGATAGAATTACCGACAATATGTTAGGTAAAAGGACACATGTGCAACTAATGCAACGTTTCGCTCTGCAGGAACGTCTTGACAGCTCCTGGAGACCGAAAAGATGCCACACGGCTTTGGGGGGACTTGAGTTAGATAAAGAAACAACCACACTGGCGGGAGATTAATCTGTAAAGCTTATTTGTGGTCACATTGGTGGCCCATGCTAACCTCCTATGGTGTATAGATATATACCTAGTTGGATGAGTCTCATTGTAGCCAGCTGGCCCAGTGGTTAACGCACTGGCCTAAAGTTTATGACTCACCATAGGTTCCAACCCCGCCCGTGCAGTGGGTCGTGGCCACAATAAAATGTCGCATTAGTTACACATGAGTCCTTCTACAGAACAAATGGAGGTTGTTCCCTGTCATTGAATTACACAGGAATGGTTGATACAGGAGATAATGCAATATGAGGGAGACTTTAGTAGGTGTTGAAGGTATAGTTAAAGTTGCCACTGTGGGTCAGTAACTATGGCATCTTTATACGTTTAAAGATATAAAGTAAAATTAATAATTTGTTCCAAAAGAACCTTAGAAAACTTACCTAACCTTATTATAACAAGCCCAATTTAATTTAGCCTAATCCAACTAAATATATTTTAGATAAGTTTACAATTTAATAATAAACACAATGAAATATATTTTTTCGTTAGGTTCAGAATGACTTTGGGAAATTATTGCATACACAAATTTTCGCTTACCTTATTCGGCAAGAAGAGCGTTGCTCTTAAGGCAAAATCATATATATATGTATATATATATATATATATATATATATATATATATATATATATATATATATATATATATATATATATATATATAGTGAGAGAGAGATTTATCATATATGCTCGTGACAGATAATATATTTCTGGAGAGAGAGAGAGAGAGAGAGAGCCAAGATTTTAGTAATTCATACAGTAACGTAACACAATGATCCATCATGGAGGATGTGGAGATGATTTGATACTGATGAAAGGCTCTTCATCAAAGGAATTTGAGTACACTTTTTTTTTTTTTGCCCTGTAACTCGCACGGTTTTAGTGCTTCATCATCACTAACGATACAGTATCACTTGTTATGGACTATATTATATATGATTTGAGAGTGACTAGGATATATATAAACACAGGATGGAACGCCCCTTCCAGCTGCTACTGCTCAAGGTTATTCTAGATAAACACAAAAACAAGTGTTACTTGAAACAGCCCAAAAAAAATGACGAAAAACATTTGTCTTGGTGGAGGAAGCGTAGAGACGAGGATGGGTTCGTGCACTCACACCTCCTCACATAGTTGGTGCACTCACACCTCCTCACATAGTTGGTGCACTCACACCTCCTCACATAGTTCCTGCACTCACACCTCCTCCATAGTTGGTGCACTCACACCTCCTCACATAGTTCCTGCACTCACACCTCCTCACATAGTTGGTGCACTCACACCTCCTCACATAGTTCCTGCACTCACACCTCCTCACATAGTTGGTGCACTCACACCTCCTCACATAGTTGCTGCACTCACACCTTCTCACATAGTTGGTGCACTCACACCTCCTCACATAGTTCCTGCACTCACACCTCCTCACATAGTTGGTGCACTCACACCTCCTCACATAGTTCCTGCACTCACACCTCCTCACATAGTTGGTGCACTCACACCTCCTCACATAGTTCCTGCACTCACACCTCCTCACATAGTTGGTGCACTCACACCTCCTCACATGTTGCTGCACTCACACCTCCTCACATAGTTGCTGCACTCACACCTCCTCACATAGTTGCTGCACTCACACCTCCTCACATAGTTGCTGCACTCACACCTCCTCACATAGTTGCTGCACTCACACCTCCTCACATAGTTGGTGCACTCACACCTCCTCACATAGTTCCTGCACTCACACCTCCTCACATAGTTGCTGCACTCACACCTCCTCACATAGTTGGTGCACTCACACCTCCTCACATAGTTGCTGCACTCACACCTCCTCACATAGTTCCTGCACTCACACCTCCTCACATAGTTCCTGCACTCACACCTCCTCACATAGTTGGTGCACTCACACCTTCTCACATGGTGCAATCACACCTCCTCACATAGTTGGTGCACTCACACCTCCTCACATAGTTGGTGCACTCACACCTCCTCACATAGTTGGTGCACTCACACCTCCTCACATAGTTGGTGCACTCACACCCCTCACATAGTTCCTGCACTCACACCTCCTCACATAGTTCCTGCACTCACACCCCTCACATAGTTGGTGCACTCACACCTCCTCACATAGTTCCTGCACTCACACCTCCTCACATAGTTGGTGCACTCACACCTCCTCACATAGTTCCTGCACTCACACCTCCTCACATAGTTCCTGCACTCACACCTCCTCACATAGTTGCTGCACTCACACCTCCTCACATAGTTGCTGCACTCACACCTCCTCACATAGTTGCTGCACTCACACCTTCTCACATAGTTGCTGCACTCACACCTTCTCACATAGTTGCTGCACTCACACCTCCTCACATAGTTGCTGCACTCACACCTTCTCACATAGTTCCTGCACTCACACCTCCTCACATAGTTCCTGCACTCACACCTCCTCACATAGTTCCTGCACTCACACCTCCTCACATAGTTCCTGCACTCACACCTCCTCACATAGTTCCTGCACTCACACCTCCTCACATAGTTCCTGCACTCACACCTCCTCACATAGTTCCTTCACTCACACCTCCTCACATAGTTCCTGCACTCACACCTTCTCACATAGTTCCTGCACTCACACCTCCTCACATAGTTGCTGCACTCACACCTCCTCACATAGTTCCTGCACTCACACCTCCTCACATAGTTGGTGCACTCACACCTCCTCACATAGTTGGTGCACTCACACCTCCTCACATAGTTCCTTCATACTAACTTTCCACATCATGCAATTACGAAAAAATATAAACATTTTAGTGTATTGTTTTGAAGAGTTAATAAGTTAGGCTTTAAGACAGAGGTTACTGAGTGCTTGTGATAGAGGCTACTGAGTGCTTGTGATAGAAGCTACTGAGTGCTTGTGATAGAGGCTACTGAGTGCTTGTGATAGAGGTTACTGAGTGCTTGTGATAGAGGTTACTGAGTGCTTGTGATAGAAGCTACTGAGTGCTTGTGATAGAGGTTACTGAGTGCTTGTGATAGAGGCTACTGAGTGCTTGTGATAGAGGCTACTGAGTGCTTGTGATAGAGGCTACTGAGTGCTTGTGATAGAGGTTACTGAGTGCTTGTAAGGAGGCTACTGAGTGCTTGTGATAGAGGCTACTGAGTGCTTGTGATAGAGGTTACTGAGTGCTTGTGATAGAGGCTACTGAGTGCTTGTGATAGAAGCTACTGAGTGCTTGTGATAGAGGTTACTGAGTGCTTGTGATAGAGGTTACTGAGTGCTTGTGATAGAGGTTACTGAGTGCTTGTGATAGAGGCTACTGAGTGCTTGTGATAGAAGCTACTGAGTGCTTGTGATAGAGGCTACTGAGTGCTTGTGATAGAGGTTACTGAGTGCTTGTGATAGAAGCTACTGAGTGCTTGTGATAGAGGCTACTGAGTGCTTGTGATAGAGGCTACTGAGTGCTTGTGATAGAGGCTACTGAGTGCTTGTGATAGAGGCTACTGAGTGCTTGTGATAGAGGCTACTGAGTGCTTGTGATAGAGGCTACTGAGTGCTTGTGATAGAGGCTACTGAGTGCTTGTGATAGAAGCTACTGAGTGCTTGTGATAGAGGTTACTGAGTGCTTGTGATAGAGGTTACTGAGTGCTTGTGATAGAGGTTACTGAGTGCTTGTGATAGAGGCTACTGAGTGCTTGTGATAGAAGCTACTGAGTGCTTGTGATAGAGGCTACTGAGTGCTTGTGATAGAGGTTACTGAGTGCTTGTGATAGAGGTACTGAGTGCTTGTGATAGAGGTACTGAGTGCTTGTGATAGAGGCTACTGAGTGCTTGTGATAGAGCTACTGAGTGCTTGTGATAGAGGCTACTGAGTGCTTGTGATAGAGGTACTGAGTGCTTGTGATAGAGCTACTGAGTGCTGATAGAGGCTACTGAGTGCTTGTGATAGAGGCTACTGAGGCTTGTGATAGAGGCTACTGAGTGCTTGTGATAGGGCTACTGAGTGCTTGTGATAGAGGCTACTGAGTGCTTGTGATAGAGGCTACTGAGTGCTTGTGATAGAGGCTACTGAGTGCTTGTGATAGAGCTACTGAGTGCTTGTGATAGAGGCTACTGAGTGCTTGTGATAGAGGTTACTGAGTGCTTGTGATAGAGCTACTGAGTGCTTGTGATAGAGGCTACTGAGTGCTTGTGATAGAGGCTACTGAGTGCTTGTGATAGAGGTTACTGAGTGCTTGTGATAGAGGTTACTGAGTGCTTGTGATAGAGGCTACTGAGTGCTTGTGATAGAGGCTACTGAGTGCTTGTGATAGAGGCTACTGAGTGCTTGTGATAGAGGCTACTGAGTGCTTGTGATAGAGGCTACTGAGTGCTTGTGATAGAGGCTACTGAGTGCTTGTGATAGAGGCTACTGAGTGCTTGTGATAGAGGCTACTGAGTGCTTGTGATAGAGGCTACTGAGTGCTTGTGATAGAGGCTACTGAGTGCTTGTGATAGAAGCTACTGAGTGCTTGTGATAGAGGTTACTAGTGCTTGTGATAGAGGTTACTGAGTGCTTGTGATAGAGGTTACTGAGTGCTTGTGATAGAGGCTACTGAGTGCTTGTGATAGAAGCTACTGAGTGCTTGTGATAGAGGCTACTGAGTGCTTGTGATAGAGGTACTGAGTGCTTGTGATAGAGGCTACTGAGTGCTTGTGATAGATGCTACTGAGTGCTTGTGATAGAGGCTACTGAGTGCTTGTGATAGAGGCTACTGAGTGCTTGTGATAGAGGCTACTGAGTGCTTGTGATAGAGGCTACTGAGTGCTTGTGATAGAGGCTACTGAGTGCTTGTGATAGAGGCTACTGAGTGCTTGTGATAGAGGCTACTGAGTGCTTGTGATAGAGTTACTGAGTGCTTGTGATAGAGGTTACTGAGTGCTTGTGATAGAGGTTACTGAGTGCTTGTGATAGAGGCTACTGAGTGCTTGTGATAGAGGCTACTGAGTGCTTGTGATAGAGGCTACTGAGTGCTTGTGATAGAGCTACTGAGTGCTTGTGATAGAGCTACTGAGTGCTTGTGATAGAGGCTACTGAGTGCTTGTGATAGAGGCTACTGAGTGCTTGTGATAGAGGCTACTGAGTGCTTGTGATAGAGGCTACTGAGTGCTTGTGATAGAGGCTACTGAGTGCTTGTGATAGAGGCTACTGAGTGCTTGGATAGAGGCTACTGAGTGCTTGTGATAGAGGCTACTGAGTGCTTGTGATAGAGGTACTGAGTGCTTGTGATAGAGGCTACTGAGTGCTTGTGATAGAGGCTACTGAGTGCTTGTGATAGAGGTACTGAGTGCTTGTGATAGAGGCTACTGAGTGCTTGTGATAGAGGTACTGAGTGCTTGTGATAGAGGCTACTGAGTGCTTGTGATAGAGGCTACTGAGTGCTTGTGATAGAGGCTACTGAGTGCTTGTGATAGGGCTACTGAGTGCTTGTGATAGAGGCTACTGAGTGCTTGTGATAGAGGCTACTGAGTGCTTGTGATAGAGGCTACTGAGTGCTTGTGATAGAGGCTACTGAGTGCTTGTGATAGAGGCTACTGAGTGCTTGTGATAGAGGCTACTGAGTGCTTGTGATAGAGGCTACTGAGTGCTTGTGATAGAGCTACTGAGTGCTTGTGATAGAGGTTACTGAGTGCTTGTGATAGAGGTTACTGAGTGCTTGTGATAGAGGCTACTGAGTGCTTGTGATAGAGGCTACTGAGTGCTTGTGATAGAAGCTACTGAGTGCTTGTGATAGAGGCTACTGAGTGCTTGTGATAGAGGCTACTGAGTGCTTGTGATAGAGGCTACTGAGTGCTTGTGATAGAGGCTACTGAGTGCTTGTGATAGAGGCTACTGAGTGCTTGTGATAGAGGCTACTGAGTGCTTGTGATAGAGGCTACTGAGTGCTTGTGATAGAGGCTACTGAGTGCTTGTGATAGAGGCTACTGAGTGCTTGTGATAGAGGCTACTGAGTGCTTGTGATAGAGGCTACTGAGTGCTTGTGATAGAGGTTACTGAGTGCTTGTGATAGAGGCTACTGAGTGCTTGTGATAGAGGTTACTGAGTGCTTGTGATAGAGGCTACTGAGTGCTTGTGATAGAGGCTACTGAGTGCTTGTGATAGAGGTTACTGAGTGCTTGTGATAGAGGCTACTGAGTGCTTGTGATAGAGGTTACTGAGTGCTTGTGATAGAGGCTACTGAGTGCTTGTGATAGAGGTTACTGAGTGCTTGTGATAGAGGTTACTGAGTGCTTGTGATAGAGGCTACTGAGTGCTTGTGATAGAGGCTACTGAGTGCTTGTGATAGAGGCTACTGAGTGCTTGTGATAGAGGCTACTGAGTGCTTGTGATAGAGGCTACTGAGTGCTTGTGATAGAGGCTACTGAGTGCTTGTGATAGAGGCTACTGAGTGCTTGTGATAGAGGTTACTGAGTGCTTGTGATAGAGGCTACTGAGTGCTTGTGATAGAGGCTACTGAGTGCTTGTGATAGAGGCTACTGAGTGCTTGTGATAGAGGTTACTGAGTGCTTGTGATAGAGGCTACTGAGTGCTTGTGATAGAGGCTACTGAGTGCTTGTGATAGAGGATACTGAGTGCTTGTGATAGAGGTTACTGAGTGCTTGTGATAGAGGCTACTGAGTGCTTGTGATAGAGGTTACTGAGTGCTTGTGATAGAGGTTACTGAGTGCTTGTGATAGAGGCTACTGAGTGCTTGTGATAGAGGCTACTGAGTGCTTGTGATAGAGGATACTGAGTGCTTGTGATAGAGGCTACTGAGTGCTTGTGATAGAGGTTACTGAGTGCTTGTGATAGAGGTTACTGAGTGCTTGTGATAGAGGCTACTGAGTGCTTGTGATAGAGGCTACTGAGTGCTTGTGATAGAGGCTACTGAGTGCTTGTGATAGAGGCTACTGAGTGCTTGTGAGAGAGGATACTGAGTGCTTGTGATAGAGGCTACTGAGTGCTTGTGATAGAGGCTACTGAGTGCTTGTGATAGAGGCTACTGAGTGCTTGTGAGAGAGGATACTGAGTGCTTGTGATAGAGGATACTGAGTGCTTGTGATAGAGGTTACTGAGTGCTTGTGATAGAGGCTACTGAGTGCTTGTGATAGAGGCTACTGAGTGCTTGTGATAGAGGCTACTGAGTGCTTGTGATAGAGGCTACTGAGTGCTTGTGATAGAGGCTACTGAGTGCTTGTGAGAGAGGATACTGAGTGCTTGTGATAGAGGCTACTGAGTGCTTGTGATAGAGGCTACTGAGTGCTTGTGATAGAGGCTACTGAGTGCTTGTGATAGAGGCTACTGAGTGCTTGTGATAGAGGATACTGAGTGCTTGTGATAGAGGCTACTGAGTGCTTGTGATAGAGGCTACTGAGTGCTTGTGATAGAGGCTACTGAGTGCTTGTGATAGAGGCTACTGAGTGCTTGTGGCAGTGTTTGTTACTTTCTGAAGGTCGATGTTCGAGCCTCGCTGTTTTTTTGCCCTGGTCCTGGAACCCGTTGAATGACCCTCACAGGGTTACCGTTTTCCTCAATAATCAGATAATACTATACTATTTTATACATATTATTGCAGTCCCATATTTTATGTTAATGTCACAGGCAGTGGACGCAATGATCACAAAGAATCGTGGGTCACGACTAGGTTATCTTGCTCGCGCCATTGTTATTTATCGATATTTATACCTGACATTGTATAGTTACGCAGACTTTTAATATTTTAGTTTTATTGTAAAACTAAACTATGTTTATATAGTACACATCTCACAGGATGTTCTTTCCTGTCATAGTGAATCAGGCAGGATGCTCTGAACTATCATAGTACGTCATGCAGGAGAGCTTCTCCAACCAAGTAAGGAAGTCCATGAGCCTGGGCTGGGACACTATAGCAGAGCGATGAGGATATCATCAAGTTCTCCATTTTGGGTTCGGCTTTAAAGATTTTTACATGGAGTTGAAAATATGTACACTAAGGTTCATAGGTGGGTAGTGGCCTTACTTACCCAGGCAAGTAACCTCACTCACCAACACATAACAAACACGCAAGCTCACGCCTCTCATCTCTCTCTCTCTCTCTCTCTCTCTCTCTCTCTCTCTCTCTCTCTCTCTCTCTCTCTCTCTCTCTCTCTCTCTCACACACACACACACACACACAGGAAAGGATCAAGAAAGTCTTCAAATTGATCTGAAAACTGAACAGGATTGATCTGACCAGTGGCTATTAGAATTTAACCATGGAGGCAGAAGAGAAAATGTATGAAAGTATAATGGTGCCATGAGTTGTGAATACTGCAGCAAGGAGGAGGCTGGAGGCACTGATGTCGTGCCTGAGGGCAATGTGTGGTGTGAATATTATGCAGAGAATTCATAGCTTGGAGATTAGGAGGAGGTGTGGGGTTTCTAAAAAATAATATCCAGAGGACTGAGGAGGGATTGTTGAGGTGGTTCGGACATTTCGAGAGGATGGAGCAAAACTAGATGACTTGGAGGGTGTATAAATCTGTAGTGGAAGGAAGGAGAGGTAGGGGTCGTCTTAGGAAATGTTGGAGAGAGGGAGTAAAGGAGGTTTGTGTGCGAGAGAAGCTTAGACATCCAGCGAGCGTGTTAGCTAGCAATGGAGGCAGGTGATTTTTATGACTTCTTGTGTTGCTGGATTGTGAGCCGGACTTCAATTCCGTAGGTGGGAAGTACAGTACCTGCATTCTGAAGGAGGGATGGGGATATTTGGTACGCCTCTGTCATGACAGTGATGGAGTGAGTAATGGTAATAAGTGTTTTTTTCTTTTTTGGTCGCTCAGCCTTGGTGTGATACGGTCGGCGTGTTAAAAATGCAAGTTATGAAAACCGGGGAAGGACACAGCCCAGATAACAATGTACAGGCTCGGGGGACAAAAGTTGCAAATTTCCCTCAGAAAAGGAAGGAACTGGAAAAATTGGGGTGAGCAAAGTACTGAACATATTGCCTGAGGCGAACATCAACGGAATGACTTCCGCACCAAATGCACATCTGATATATCTTTAGATTAGCTTTCAGGAACCTCAACAAGGAGTCATTCATGACACTATATGTAGCGTATATCAGGACCAGCTTGGAATATGCAGCACCACTGTGGAACCCACACCTTATCAAGCATTACGAGAAGTTGGAAAAGTTGCAGAGATTAGCAACAATATTTGTCCTGGAGCTAAGAGTATCAGCTGTAAACAGAGATTTAAAGGAACTAAACGTCATAACACTGGAGGACAGGAGGACCAGGCCAGGAGTGACAGAACAATGTACAAAATACTAAAAGAATAGGACGGACAGAGACAGATTGCAAGTTAAAAAAAACAGATGAGTCACAAGAATGCTAGGAAATATTTCGTACTCTTCAGAGTACTCAGAATGTAGAATGACCTTTACAACGAAGTAGTAGAGACAGGGTCCTTACATAGCTTTAAAAATAAGTGTCATAAGACTTTTTCAGCCAGGAGGAAATAATACACAGCGGCCAGCAGAGAAGAGGGCCGAGGAGCTGAGACTCGACCCCATGTTAAGAAGACACACACACACAAAGCAAGAAGGAAAGAGAGGCAAATATGGAGATGAGCAGGAGAACCCAGACTCAGGAGGAAGAGCAAATACAACCTCCCTCAGAACCACCTACAGAAGGACCTCAATCACGAGAACCCCAATTGAACCAAACAGTCTAACCCAAAACCCACACACCTTACCCATTGCCCCCACCCCTTTCGTCACAAACTTCACCCCCACAGCAACCCTCCCCCCATAATTCCCCGCCAGGTCTCCCGCTTCCCCAACCCCAATGTTCTCCCCAGACCACAGTTTTAGAAAAGAAGTTGAAGGTTTGGTATACGAATGCAGATGGAATAACAAATAAATGTGAGTTTCACAGAAATGAAACTCACCGGATGATAACAGACGCAATCTTCCCACCCGGATATCAGATTCAGAGGAAAAATAGAAGGAGCAGAGGGAGAGGAGGAGTTGCACTGCTCATTAAAAACGGATGGGGATTTGAAGAAATGGAAGGAATGGACGAAATAGGCGAAAGGGACTACATAGGTACAATTCAGCCTGGGGGACATAAGGTAATTATTGCAGAGATGTATAACCTGCCACAGAACTGCAGGAAGCCAAGAGAAGAATATGAAGAGAACAACAGAACAGTGGTGGACACACTAGCTGAAGTGGCCAGAAGAGCTCACACGGGGAAAGCAAAGTTACTAATTATGGGCGATTTCAATCACAAGCAGATTCATTGGGAAGATCTGGAGCCACATGGGGGTCCCAAAACATGGAGAGCCAAGATGATGGATGTGGTACTGGTAAACCTCATGCATCAACATGTTAGGGACACTACCAGAGAGAGAGGTGAGGATGATCCAGCAAGACAGGACATCGTATTCACCTTGAGTAGCTCGGACATCGAGGACATCACATATGGAAGGCCCCTTGGAGTTAGTGATCACGTGGTTTGAGCTTTGAACACATAGTAGAGTTACAAGTGGAGAGGGTAACAGGAGAAGGATGGGAAAAGCCAAATTACAAAACGGAGGACTACACAGGCATGAGGAACTTCATGCAGGAGGTTCAGTGGGAAAGAAAATTGGTAAGATAATCAGTAAACGAAATGATGGACTACGTGACAACAAAATGCAAGGAGGCAGAGGAAAGGTTTGTTCCCAAGAGCAACAGAAATAATGGGAAGACCAGAACGAGCCCTTGGTTTACCCAAAGGTGTAGGAGGCAAAAACTAAGTGCGCTAGAGAATGGAAAAAGCACAGAAGACAAAGGACCCAGGAAAATAAAGAGATTAGTCGAAGAGCCAGATAAGGAGGGAGGACCAGCAACAGTACGAAAACGACATAGCATCGAAAGTCAAGTCTTATTCAAAGCAATTGTATAGCCACATCAGGAGGAGGACAACAGTCAAGGACCAGGTAATCAGGCTGAGGAAGGAAGGTGGGGAGTTCACAAGAAACGATCAAGAAGTATGTGAGGAGCTCAACATGAAATTTAAGGAAGTATTTACAGAGGAGACAGAATGGACTCCGGGAAGTCAGAATAGGGGGATACACCAACAAGGGATATACCAACAAGTGCTGGATAAAATACACACAACCGAGGAGGTGACGAAGATGCTAAGTGAACTTGATACCTCAAAGGCGGTGGGACCGGACATGTCTCCGTGAGTCATTAGTGAGCAGAGACACTGTGTGTGCCACTTAAAACAATTTTCAATACATCCATTGAAACTGGGCAACTATCTGAGGTATGGAAAATGGCAAATGTAGTCCCCATTTTTAAGAAAGGAGACAGACACGAGGCACTAAACTACAGAAGATTATCAGGAGGAGAGTGTTGGAACACCGAAACAGAACAAGCTTATAAACGACAACCAGCACGGATTCAGGGAAGGAAAATTCTGTGCCACAAACCTACTGGAGTTCTAGAAGGGTGAGTAGATTGCATTTTCTTGGACTGCAAGAGATTCGTGCAAAAGCTAGAGGAAGGGCACTGCAATGGATCAGGGAATACCCAATAGTGAGGCAACAACGAGTCATGGTAAGTGACGAGGTGTCAGAGTGGGCGCCTGTGAAGAGCTTGGTTCCACAGGGGTCAGTCCTAGGACCAGTGCTATTTTTGGTATATGTGAAAGACATGACGGAAGGGATAGACTTAGAAGTGTTCCTGTTTGCAGATGTGAAGTTGATGAGGAGAATTAAATCGGATGAGGATCAGGCAGGACTACAAAGAGACCTGGACAGGCTGGAAGCCTGGTCCAGCAACTGACTCCTTGAATTTTACCCGCCAAATGCAAAGTCATGAAGATCGGGGAAGGGCAAAGAAGACCGCAGACAGAGTATAGGCTCGGTGGCCAAAGACTGCAAACACATCTGAGGCACACATAAACCAGATAACTACTGCATCATATGGGCGCCTGGCAAACCTGAGAATAGCGTTCCGATACCTTAGTAAGGAATCGTTCAAGACACTGTACACTGTGTACGTCAGGCCCATACTGGAGTATGCAGCATCAATTTGAAACCCACACCTGGTGAAGCAAGTCAAGAAATTAGAGGAAGTGCAAAAGTTTGCAACAAGACTAGTTCCAGAGCTAAGGGAAATGTCCTACAGAGTTTCTTAGTAGAACATCGACCTGACGACACTGGAGGACAGGAGGGTTAGGGGAGATATGATAACGACATACAAACTACTGCGAGGAATTGACATGGTGGACAGACACAGGATGTTCCAGAGATGGAACACAGAAACAAGGGGTCACAATTAGAAGTTGAAGACTCGGATGAGTCAAAGAGATGTTAGGAAGTATTTGTTCAGTCACAGAGTTGTCAGGAAGTGGAATAGTCTGGCAAGTGATGTAGTGGAGCAGGAACCATACATAATGTTAAGAAGCTCATGGAGCAGGGAGAGAGAGGACCTAGTAGCGATCATGGAAGAGGCGGGGCCAGGAGCTATGACTTGACCACTGCAACCACAAATAGGTGAGTACACTACACACACATACACACTCATAGCTGTCTAATTTGGTGGATATTTGCTTGTATCAGACTTATTTGCTGGTTATATAGGTATGTGTCTGCTTGCTGTCTGGCTGTGAAGGTTTGAGGATAATGGGACGGGAGGGGGCGATGGTGGAAGTTCTGGAGGTTGTCATGATTGGCTGGGGGAAGGAAGGAGCTGGCAGGCGGTGATGGTAATACCCACTTTATCCAGCCCGTCCTATTAACCACACACAACATGACGCTGTTGTAAAAACAGTCAAATGTGTAGCTGTTGGCAGGAGCCTTGAACAGTTGCATGAGCCGCGCGCAGTGACTGCCCGTTTTCTGTTCTCGCGGTAGACTATTTTATCGTCTTTTATCTAATAGTTTTCCATTGTATCCTAAGTAATCTAACCTAACCTACTTAACGTAATCTAACGTAACGTAACCTGCAAGCCCTATGTAACAGTGTGACATTATTACTCAGCCTACACTCTGTCTCTCTGCTGACAGTAATTACTAGAACACTGTTATGTACTACTATATTCATTCGGATTCTGTTAAGTAAGTAAGTTTATTCAGGTAATATACACAAATACAGTTATATAGATTATCATACATAGCAGCATATGTGTAGAAAACCTACGATAACCCAAAAAAGTCAGACAAGAGTGACTTATTTCCATTGGGGTCCATTTAATACCTTAATATTATACACTGTAGGAGATAAATATGTTTTTATACTATAAAGAATATATACTATGATTAAGGTAAAAAGAGTTATTTACATTTACATGTATGTTAGCTAAAAAAGATAAAAAAAATCATTCTCCTCCCTTTCTGTCGCTACATTCATTAGGTAGCTTTTGGTTCTCTTCTTGAACTGGCTCATGCTATGACTGGCTTTGACATGTGCATGCAGTCTGTTCCATTCCTTTATTGCTGTACAATAAAAGGTGTTTGAAGCCTGGCCACTGACTGTGGGTACTACAAAGTTGTGCTCTCTCCCCCTAGTACTATGACTGCTTTGGTTCCCAGCCTTGACAAAATTGACAGCAAAATATTCTGGACACTGTTTGTGAGCAATTTTATAAACTTAATTTAAGTTGTTTTACTCTGTCTTCAATATTCAGCATATCCAATTGTTGTAATTCATCCTGGCCTACATGTCTCTTGGTCCCAGGTCCAGGATGAATCTTACCATTTTGTTCTGGGTGATTTGCAGTTTATCTTTCAGATTTTTTTGTCAAGGCAGAGTACCATGAAGAGCAAGCGTAGTCCATATGACATTGTTATTATTATTATTATTATTATTGTATAAGGGCTAGACATAGTGTCCTGAGAGCCTCAGTAGGTAGACACTGTGCTTGTCTGTAGAGGAACTTCAGTCTGGCATTCGCTTTCTTTACTACACTGTTCCCTATCAATTCTCCTGACATGCATGGGTCAAAGGGATTCCCAGATATTTTACTGAGGAAACTGAAGTGATGGATTCCCATTACACCGGATATTAAAATTATTTACCCTGCTCAGTTTATATTTCGTGCCAAAGAGTATGGCTTCTGTTTTCCCGAGGTGTAACGATAGTTTATAGTCTACTAACCATTTGCTGCAGGACTCTAGTTCCAGTGTTAATACATTAGCTATATCTTGTGGGTCTTTACCTGACACTAACAGAGCACTGTCATCCGCATACAGTAGGAGTTTGCACTTGACACTGATGGGCATTCATTTACATAACACAGGAATAATAAAGGACCCAGAATACTACCTTGGGGAACTCCACATGCTATCGGCAGTGGTTCTGATTCCGTTTTGTTGATTTTTGATAATTTGTTTCCTATTGTTAAGATAGGACTTAAACCAGTCTGTGGAACCTATGCCGATAGCTTGAAGTTTCTTACATAATATATTGTGGTTGACAGTATCGAAGGCCTTTTGCAAGTCTAAAGTTACCATTCCTATGAGGTTCCTTATCGACATTTCAGTTCTCATGTAATCCATCAGATTAATTAGGGAGGTGTCGGTTGAGTGAGATCTCCTAAAGCCTGATTGATAATTATGAAGAATGTTGTTGTTATTAAGATACTTAACTACTTGACAGTTAGTTTAAATGAACACGAGTTTTCAGGAACATGAATAACAGACGAGACATAACATAATAAAAATAGTGATATACATCCTCCCATTATGAGAGCGAGGAAAACAACAGGTCAGTAGTAAGAATCAACGCCTGAGACAGCAAGCAGCAGCAGCAAACCAGCAGCAGCACAGAACAGCAACAGCCCCCAACACACTAGCGAACGCACACACTAGGAATAATTTGGACCTGCTTGGTTGGAGTTTAGAGCAGACAACACTGACGAAGGCAGCAGGAGGGGAGGGGTGACACTGATTATATACACTTGGAAAATCACTCCCTATGAAAACAAAACACTCGGCAGACGATGCAACATCCCCCCAATGAAAAGCAGGGGTGCCACTAGCACGATAAGAGACAACACAATAAGTATCAGGGGCCCAAGACTGTTCAACTGCCTCCCAGCATACATAAGGGGGATTACCAATAGACCCATGGCTGTCTTCAAGCAGGCACCTGACCAGCCGGGCTGTGGCTCGTACGTAGGACTGCGTGCAGCCAACAGTAACAGCCTGGTTGATCAGGCCCTGATCCACCATGAGGCCTGTTCACAGGCCGGGCCGAGGGGGCGTTGACCCCCGGAACCCTCTCCAGGTAACTTCAGTACATGTACAAGATATACAGGCCTAGCTGACATCAGTGACATACTACTATATAGAAAACCCCTTGTTATGCAGAGCATTTCCCTCAAATTAGGTCAGTTTTGTCCCAGGATGCGACCCACACCAGTTGACTAACACCCAGGTACCTATTTTACTGATGGGTGAACAGGAACAGCAGGTGTCTTAAGGAAACACGTCCCTAATGTTTCCATGGATTGAACCACATGCGAGAGAAGCTACAAGAATGAAAGGCAGAGATGAGCCATCAAGAAGTCACTTGATATTCACTCTGAATGAATGACATAGAGGCGAAGTTTACTAAGACAATGTTCAAGTGGTCACACACAGATAAGCTTTGAGTATCTTGTAGACGTGAGAAAACGAAATGTTCAGTGGAAAGTTGAACTGGAGATCAATACAGCCAAGGAGGTTATGTCGGATTCGACACAGTACAGAGAGGTTAAAGAAAGATATGTAGAATACACGAGAGGATGTACGAAATACATAGACGGTGGTTCAACCAGGGTTACAGCGAGGTCTAAGTAATTGGAAAAATGATTATATTAAAAATATAAAACACAGAGAACAGAAAAATAAGCTGAAGAATTAGGAACAGTTATACATGGGTACTAAGAGAAGTCGAGAGACAATTTGAAAATGATGTCGCAGAAAAAAACTAAACCAGAATGATAACTGTGTATTAGGTACATCAGAAAAATGACTGCAAAGACCAAGTAATAAGACATTTACGAAAAATGAGACAGACAGAGAGAGAGAGAGAGAGAGAGAGAGAGGAACAAGAAATGATAACTGGGATCTGGAAAAGATCAATCTACACTAAAAGGTATTTACATAATAAAGAAGGAAGTAAAGATATTAAGAGAACTAAACAACACAATTTATCGGGCCTGATATATTACCACGAACACTGACCACCATTGATATACAGTAAGGACAAGATGAATTACACACATGTGCAACATCTGGGTATTTATATTTGTAGACGTTTCGCCAACCATTGGCTTTATCAACACAATACAAGAACGTAATTTGAAAAATTCTCTACTACAGGTGAGGTAGTGAGTCCCTCAGCCCTGAAGCTGGTGAAGAACACCGTCGTCTTGAAGGACCTGAAGCACAGGCGCTTCGCTTCCTTCTTCCTATTGTATTGATAAAGCCAATGGTGGGCGAAACGTCTACAAATATAGATACCCAGATGTTGCGCATGTGTCTAATTCTCAATCTTGTCCTTAGAGGCAAAACAACTAATGGATACATAGAAAGTAAGAAATGTTGTCCATATATTAAAGATGGAAAAAGACTGTGAGAAAGAAGGTGCTTGAGCGCCTATAACGGATAGTCCGTCTGACGAACCAGCTGGAGTTCTGTGGAAGAGTAACTCAAGTAAATTCCAATAATTATAATAATAATAATAATAACAATAACAATATAATAATAACAGTGATGGGTTGACGGTATCTTCCCGAACCACAAGAAAGAACTTGACTCTGTTCCAACCATAGTCTAATTTAGAAGCGAGAAAAGTAAGTAGAAGAGAAAGGGAAACTCTGGTGAATTAAATAGTAAGTGTAAAATAAAAATAAAAACATTACAATAGACAGGACACTAAATATGTTTCAGTCGCTGCCCAGTCTGTGAAGTATATCCCCAGAGTGCATAACCTCGCCTTTCTGAAGTTCAGTGTTAGCGGCAGGTGTAGTGCAGAGTGTGGCACAGGTTTCTAATACAATAAAATATTAGCGTTGAAAATTTCATGACAAGAGGTATTTACAAGTTTTCATATGGAAACTAATATCTCAATTTCTTTAATGAAAACGACAAATTAGGACACGTACAGCCCAAAATAATTCAGAGCTTCCACTAGGAAAGATATTAAAAAAAAAAAAAAGACATTCTCGAGTACTCTGACAGAGCTAAATATTCCAAAAAATACCAGCGTTAAGTTTGAAGTCGCTCAGACGCTACATTATCCGGTTATAACTGTCGAAGTTTTGAAATTAATGGGATCAAGTATTCACAATTTATAACATATAAAAAAGAGCATTTCAGTTGTCCCAGTTTCTTCAATACTAATAATAGAAGTCGGGACCTACACAGCCAAAATCAATCCAAATTGTTTTCTAAGAAGATCCATTAATATTTAATGTTTGAAGTCGATCACAAGAGACGTTGTCCGGTATTTCTTGACACCAATTAGAGTTTAATAAAACTGATAAATCAAAAGTTATACAACCCAAAATCAATGCACGGCTTTGAGAAAAACACATCACCACTAAAAGTTTGAAGCTGACCAGAGGTTGCATTCTCTGGTTATTACACGGAATTCAATAATTTCAAGTGTAACACAACTTAAACCAAAAAAAAACAAACATTTCATACATTTCATTAATACATTAAAAGTCGATGCCGTTCAGAAGAAACAAACTCTAGTTATTTAATGGCAAAATTACTATTCCCTTTCCAAACAGAAATTAAGAGAATGTCACGTACACATTCCAGTAACAATACCAACCTTTGTAAGATAAACAAGTCCTCGCAGGTTGAACTTGATCAGAAAAAGCTTTCCAAACTTATTGCATGGAAAGTCAACTTGGGAATGTTCGATATAAAAATTGGGCAGATGGCGCTGCACATGGCAGTTGGTACATGACCCTTCCCCAAGTTGTAGGTCATCAGGGTTGAAAACTTGAAGCCTATCAGATAAGGCCTTGGAGGAAGTTAGTGGAAGATAAGAACACAGAATGTAAAAATGTGCAGACTGGAATAAAATGTGTAGGCTCTGGGATAAAATGTGTAGGCTCTGGGATAAAATGTGTAGGCTCTGAGATAAAACGTGTAGGCTCTGGGATAAAATGTGTAGGCTCTGAGATAAAACGTGTAGGGTCTGTAATAAAATGTGTAGGCTGTGGGATAAACTGTGTAGGCTCTGGAATAAAACGTGTAGGGTCTGGAATAAAATGTATAGGCTGTGGGATAAAATGTGTAGACTGGGATAAAACGTGTAGGCTGTGGGATAAAATGTGTAGGCTCTGGGATAAAACGTGTAGGCTCTGGAATAAAATGTGTAGGCTGTGGGATAAAATCATATTTAAGGGCTTACTAAGAAAAAAATAGTTTTGTTTTATAAGAGGGACTAATTTGATATAGTTTTTAATAATGTTGTGAACTGGGTCATGCACTGGCCAGATTAAGTACAATAATATGTCCAGTCAGGACACACCTGCACCTAATATTTGAGGCTGATCACGTGATATTCTCTAGTGATTACACCGCTACAATTTACTCAATAAAATTGGCAGATTAAATTTTACACAACTCAAAGTGAGTGCCACGCTTTTTTTTTTTTTTTTTTTAATAAATCCCAACAACACTGAAAGTTTGAAGCCAGTCAGAAAAGGCATTCTTAAGTAATTGCTGTTAATTTATTAATTTCAAGTTTTCTAACAATATCAGTAAATTTGTACCTGCGTGACTACCTGGAGTCTACCTGAAGGGTATTCCAGGGGTCAGCGCCCCCGCGGCCCAGTCCTTCTGGTGGATCAGGGCTTGATCCACAGCCCGGGTGATCGGATACTGACTGTAGAGCGTCAGCCTTTACATGGCATGCGTCAGCCTTCACATGGCATGCGTCAGCCTTCACATGGCATGCGTCAGCCTTCACATGGCATGCGTCAGCCTTCACATGGCATGCGTCAGCCTTCACATGGCATGCGTCAACCTTCACGTGTCATGCGTCAGCCTTCACGTGGCATGCGTCAGCCTTCACATGGCATGCGTCAGCCTTCACATGGCATGCGTCAGCCTTCACATGGCATGCGTCAGCCTTCCCATGGTATGCGTCAGCCTTCACATGGCATGCGTCAGCTCTTCACATGGCATGCGTCAGCCTTCACATGGCATGCGTCAGCTTCACATGGCATGCGTCAGCCTTCACATGGCATGCGTCAGCCTTCACATGGCATGCGTCAGCCTTCACATGGCATGCGTCAGCCTTCACATGGCATGCGTCAGCCTTCACATGGCATGCGTCAGCCTTCACATGGCATGCGTCAGCCTTCACATGGCATGCGTCAGCCTTCACATGGCATGCGTCAGCCTTCACATGGCATGCGTCAGCCTTCACATGGCATGCGTCAGCCTTCACATGGCATGCGTCAGCCTTCACATGGCATGCGTCAGCCTTCACATGGCATGCGTCAGCCTTCACATGGCATGCGTCAGCCTTCACATGGCATGCGTCAGCCTTCACATGGCATGCGTCAGCCTTCACATGGCATGCGTCAGCCTTCACATGGCATGCGTCAGCCTTCATGGCATGGCGCCACTGCGTCAGCCTTCACATGGCATGCGTCAGCCTTCACATGGCATGCGTCAGCCTTCACATGGCATGCGTCAGCTTTCACATGGCATGCGTCAGCCTTCACGTGGCATGCGTCAGCCTTCACATGGCATGCGTCAGCCTTCACATGGCATGCGTCAGCCAGCAGCATCAACAACATTTTAGGCTGACCAAAAGTAGTATTTTTAAATTATTGACTGGATATCAATATTACAGTTTAATAAACTAGACACATTGAGACCAATGTGGTCAAATAACAACACAACAGCTTTGCTTTCAATAAAACACACTGCTAAAAGTTTGAAGCCTATCAGAAAGTTCAGCCTCCAGTTATCGCAGATTCCATCTATTCCATTTTTTTAACTATTTTAGAATATTGTCAAATTTGCGCTTACGCGAAATAGTTATTGAGTATTAGTCTGTTTATGAGATATCTCAACCATTAATAATAATTGAAGTTCTTCTAAAAGAAGTATACTCAGTAATATTTAACATGAAGAAAATCACTATTTTAAACATAATATATACACTTGCACACTTCAATTTCACTCTCCATCTTGAATAAACTAGAATTTATATATTTTAATTTTTTGAAGTCAAACGGAAGAGTCTTCTGAAAGTTATCAGACCCTTTCGAGGAATCTTGGAATATGCTTTATAACATTGATCATAGGACACCTGCACACCCCAACAGTTGCTTGGATCTTCCCTCGCTCCAATTAAAAGATGAAATTGATCTGATAAGATGTTTTGAAGTTATAAACGAAACTTTGGAGGAAACAAAAAATAAGCGAACCACTTAGAGATTTCCTTTCGGGAATACTTAATTAGGAAGTGTTAGGATGGGGCAAGAGTAACAAGAAGTGTTCCACAAGGATCAGTAGCAAGGTCAACACTGTTCCTTATATAGGTAAATAACATGCAAGAGACGATCGAGTCCTACATATCTATTTGCAGTCGATACGAAATGATTAAGCTGAATATGAGGGAGAGAACAGACGTCGCCTCCAGGAAGCTGAATATGAGGGAGAGAACAGACGTCGCCTCCAGGAAGCTGAATATGAGGGAGAGAACAGACGTCGCCTCCAGGAAGCTGAATATGAGGAGAGAACAGACGCCGCCTCCAGGAAGCTGAATATGAGGAGAGAACAGACGTCGCTCCAGGAAGCTGAATATGAGGGAGAGAACAGACGTCGCCTCCAGGAAGCTGAATATGAGGGAGAGAACAGACGCCGCCTCCAGGAAGCTGAATATGAGGGAGAGAACAGACGTCGCCTCCAGGAAGCTGAATATGAGGGAGAGAACAGACGCCCCAGGAAGCTGAATATGAGGGAAGAACAGACCCCTCCAGGAAGCTGAATATGAGGGAGAGAACAGACGTCGCCTCCAGGAAGCTGAATATGAGGGAGAGAACAGACGCCGCCCAGGAAGCTGAATATGAGGGAGAGAACAGACGCGCTCCAGGAAGCTGAATATGAGGAGAGAACAGACGCCGCTCCAGGAAGCTGAATATGAGGGAGAGAACAGACGTCGCCTCCAGGAAGCTGAATATGAGGGAGAGAACAGACGCCGCTCCAGGAAGCTGAATATGAGGGAGAGAACAGACGTCGCTCCAGGAAGCTGAATATGAGGAGAGAACAGAGTCGCTCCAGGAAGCTGAATATGAGGGAGAGAACAGACGTCGCTCCAGGAAGCTGAAATGAGGGAGAGAACAGACGCCGCCTCCAGGAAGCTGAATATGAGGGAGAGAACAGACGCCGCCTCCAGGAAGCTGAATATGAGGGAGAGAACAGACGTCGCCTCCAGGAAGCTGAATATGAGGGAGAGAACAGACGCCGCCTCCAGGAAGCTGAATATGAGGGAGAGAACAGACGTCGCCTCCAGGAAGCTGAATATGAGGGAGAGAACAGACGTCGCCTCCAGGAAGCTGAATATGAGGGAGAGAACAGACGTCGCCTCCAGGAAGCTGAATATGAGGGAGAGAACAGACGCCGCCTCCAGGAAGCTGAATATGAGGGAGAGAACAGACGCCGCCTCCAGGAAGCTGAATATGAGGGAGAGAACAGACGCCGCCTCCAGGAAGCTGAATATGAGGGAGAGAACAGACGCCGCCTCCAGGAAGCTGAATATGAGGGAGAGAGACGTCGCCTCCAGGAAGCTGAATATGAGGGAGAGAACAGACGCCGCCTCCAGGAAGCTGAATATGAGGGAGAGAACAGACGCCGCCTCCAGGAAGCTGAATATGAGGGAGAGAACAGACGCCGCCTCCAGGAAGACAAACATGTTACATGACTGGTCAAACAAGTGATTGTTGGAGTTCCATTCTAATAAGTACAGGATTGTAGATGCAGTAGAGACTAGTAGGAGAAAACTACAGTTAGAGAGAGGGGGGGGAGGGGGACCTGTTGCTAGCAGTAGCAGCTAATTGATTGGTGTGTAAAGTTCTCAAGTGTAAGTTAATATTAAATTTAACCAGCAAGTTGCTTTGTATGAAATCAGTATTGTGACACAGTAATGCCTCGCCATTAGCAAGACATGGAGTGACGTGTGTGCGAGGCGGCGCTGCTTCATTGAGAGACATTAAGTGATTAAGAAATGTCGTACTTGCATTTAACTTATTATCATTTATTACGTTAGTTTTCCCAGGCGATTCTCTACGTCAGCTTCCTAACTCTGTAAACTTACTAATTCTGTGTTCTTTATTTTGAGCAAACTTTGTTATGATGTGATACATGAGCTAACAAACGTATATGTATCCATAGATAAGTAAAAAAACAGCCGTGAAACATGTTGGAAATCAGTTGGGTTGGTCAGCACCAAGGACCGCTGAACTCTGTCAGTGTAACACTGGTGATGCTGAGGGGACTGTGTCAGCACCAAGGACCGCTGAACTCTGCCAGTGTAACACTGGTGATGCTGAGGGGACTGTGTCAGCACCAAGGACCGCTGAACTCTGCCAGTGTAACACTGGTGATGCTGAGGGGACTGTGTCAGCACCAAGGACTGTGAACTCTGCCAGTGTAACACTGGTGATGCTGAGGGGACTGTGTCAGCACCAAGGACCGCTGAACTCTGCCAGTGTAACGCTGGTGATGCTGAGGGGACTGTGTCAGCACCAAGGACCGCTGAACTCTGCCAGTGTAACGCTGGTGATGCTGAGGGGACTGTGTCAGCACCAAGGACCGCTGAACTCTGCCAGTGTAACGCTGGTGATGCTGGGGGACGGCGCACCAGACCGCTGAATCCAGTAACGCGATGCTGAGGACGCAGCAAGGACCGCTGAACTCTGCCAGTGTAACGCTGGTGATGCTGAGGGGACTGTGTCAGCATGGACGATGTCATTATTGGCTTCTCCCAAGGAGTGGCATTAGCAGCCATACTGTTCCCAGCGTATGTTAATAATATACAGAATAGAGTAGACTCCTATATATCTATGCAAGAGAATAACAGTAAGCTTGAGGAAGACTTTGACAAACTGCTCAAATGATCGAATACGTGAACAAAGGACCCCAATGGGTTATCCTGGGTTATCTACACATATGCTGCTATGTATGATAATCTATGTAACTGTATTTGTGTATACCTGAATAAACTTACTAATATCAGAATACCACGAACTCAGAAATAATGCCCTGCGAAGAACGCTAGTGATGTCTTGTAATGACGAGATCCCCAACACTGCAACCTTATTAGTGGCTTAGGTACTGAGGGAAAGATGTAGGAAAGGAATTAGCGAGGTGTGGGGACACTAGGAAGGTGTAAGTCAGGTGTGGGACACTAGGAAGGTGTAGGTGAGGTGTGGGACAGTAGGAAGGTGTAGGTGAGGTGTGGGACAGTAGGAAGGTGTAGGTGAGGTGTGGGACAGTAGGAAGGTGTAGGTGAGGTGTGGGACACTAGGAAGGTGTAAGGTAGGTGTGGGACAGTAGGAAGGTGTAGGTGAGGTGTGGGACAGTAGGAAGGTGTAGGTGAGGTGTGGGACAGTAGGAAAGTGTAAGTCAGGTGTGGACAGCATTGGACAGAGGTGTGTCAGGTGTGGACAGCAGGAAGGTGGTCAGGTGTGGGACAGTAGGAAGGTGTAGGTGAGGTGTGGGACAGTAGGAAAGTGTAAGTCAGGTGTGGGACAGTAGGAAGGCGTAGGTGAGGTGTGGGACAGTAGGAAGGTGTAAGTCAGGTGTGGGACAGTAGGAAGGTGTAAGTCAGGTGTGGGACAGTAGGAAGGTGTAGGTGAGGTGTGGGACAGTAGGAAGGTGTAGGTGAGGTGTGGGACAGTAGGAAGGTGTAAGTCAGGTGTGGGACAGTAGGAAGGTGTAGTCAGGTGTGGACAGTAGGAAGGTGTCAGGTGGGACAGAGGAAGGTGTAGGTGAGGTGTGGACAGTAGGAAGGTGTAGGTGAGGTGTGGGACAGTAGGAAGGTGTAGGTCAGGTGTGGGACAGTAGGAAGGTGTGGGACAGTAGGAAGGTGTAAGCAAGGTGTGGACAGAGGAAGGTGGTCAGGTGTGGACAGAGGAAGGTTAGTAGGTGTGGACAGCAGGAAGGTGAAGTCAGGTGTGGACAGTAGGAAGGTGTCAGGTAGTGGACAGAGGAAGGTGTAGGTGAGGTGTGGACAGCTAGGAAGGTGTAAGTAGGTGTGGACAGAGGAAGGTGTAGTAGGTGTGGACAGCAGGAATGTGTAGGTGAGGTGTGGACAGCAGGAAGGTGTAGGTGAGGTGTGGACAGTAGGAAGGTGTAGGTGAGGTGTGGACAGAGGAAGGTGTAGGTAACAGGTGTGGAACAAAGTGTAGTGTGACGAGAGGTGTAGGTGAGGTGTGGGACACTAGGAAGGTGTAGTCAGGTGTGAAACAAGTGTGGGTGAGGGAATGTGAGGTGTGGGACAGGTATTGCGGGCAAGTTAACTCAGTGCGTGTTGAGTGGTGGTCCAGTGTTGCTGCTACCAGTGTTGCTGCTACCAGTGTTGCTGCTACCAGTGTTGCTGCTACCAGTGTTGCTGCTACCAGTGTTGCTGCTACCAGTGTTGCTGCTACCAGTGTTGCTGCTACAGGTGTTGAACCACGACCTCTTGCTGCTGCTGGAATTGAACCTGCTGTTGGTGTTGATACTCCTGCTACTGTTGTTGGTGTTGATACTCCTGCTACTGTTGCTATCGTTGATACTCGTGCTACTGTTGTTGGTGTTGATACTCCTGCTACTGTTGTTGGTGTTGATACTCCTGCTACTGTTGCTATCGTTGATACTCGTGCTACTGTTGTTCCTAATCTCCCTGCTTGTGGAGGGTAAGTGACAGTACTTCACGGTATTGATGGTTCTACTAGTGGGGGGTTGTCACCCATTTCCTACCTGGTACTGCTACCGGAAAAGACAATTTGCACGCCCCTCTTATTTTTTTTCCAGCTAGCGACGTGTGCCGCAGTTACGTTCCCACCCTGGCGGTGGTGCTGACAAGCTAAAATGTACTTTGTTGTCATCGACGTAAGTTCATGACGCAGTCCAAACGTCTTGTATTAATGATTCATATTTAGTGTTGCCTTTGCAGGCTTGAATGTTTTTGTAGATGGTATGAGCGTTGCTGTAGATGTTTCTGTATTTGTAGAGAATCAGTTGCTGACGTTTGTGCTCTGTTGTCAACTCGTTTTGGTTGGCCATAGAAGTTTGTGCGTACCTGTAGACGTTTGTACACAGTTGTAGACGTTTGTACACAGTTGTAGACTTTTGTACACAGTTATAGACGTTTGTACATAGGTGTAGACGTTTGAACACAGATAATAGACGTTTGTACACAGATTATAGACGTTTGTACACTGTTATTGACGTTTGTACACGGTTGTAGACGTTTGTACACAGGTGTAAACATTTGTACACGGTTGTAGACGTTTGTACGCAGGTGTAGACGTTTGTACACAGTTGTAGACGTTTATACACAGGTGTAGACGTTTGTAAACGGCTGTAGACATGTGTACACATTGTAGACATACGGTTTTACACAGTTGTAGACGTGTTCAAAAATTGTAGACGTTTAAATACGGGTGTACACAGTTGTAGACGTATTTACACATCGTAGATGTTTATATACGTTGTACACATTGTAGACATAAATTCTTGACACCATTGATGGGGTTCTTGGAAGTTAGTGGAACTTTTATAAACATCATTTTAACTATTCTAGATGATTTTAAATTCAAGGACTTTATAAGCGTTTCAATATGTTTACTGAGGGTCTGTCGCTGCTCCTCTCAGGTGAATCTGTCTCACTACATCTTTTTTTTTCAGTCTTTTTCACCTAGACGTGATTCACGTGATTCACTGCTGTATTCATCTTTCAGTGATTCCAGATGCATATCATATGGAACTTTCACAACAAAGGACATTTTTATCTTACAGAATTGTAGAGATTTTAAATAGAATATAACAAAAATGCTCAGTAATAAAGCACTTGGAGACAGAAACAAAGTTTAATTGGTCTTTATATTTCGATCTCCTTTTGGGATCCTCTTCAGAAGATTAATTAATATTCTGTGTTTCTGCCTCCATGTGGGTTATTGAGCAATGACAAGTGTTCATTACACTTTAGTTATCCATAACAGAAATATTGAAAACTCGCATTTTTAATTAAGGTTTTCTAAATTTCACGACTTTAGTGAAATTTTCGTACGATTTTATTGTTTGGTTGCAAGTTCTTGTCTTCCACTTTCTCCAAGGCTTTATTTTAAAGCTTCTAACCTCTTGTCCATTTGGCTTCAAACTTTCAAGTCCGGTGAATTGTAACTACGGATAATTGGCATGTGCGGGTCCTCTCTGCTGGATCTTAGACCTGGAAGATATTCCGGGGGTCAACGCCCCCTTGGCCCGGTTTGAGACCAGGCCTCGTGGTGGATCAGGGTCTGATCAACCTGGCTGTTACTGCTGACCACACGCAAACCGACGTACGAACCACAGCCCGGCTGGTCAGGTGCTGACTTTAGGTGCATGTCCAGTGCCTTGAAGACAGTCAGGGGTCTATTGGTAATCCCCCTTATGTATGCTGGGAGGCAGTTGAACAGTCTTGGGCCCCTAACACTTATTGTGTTGTCTCTCAGTGTACTCGTGGCACCCCTGCTTTTCATTGGGGAAATGTTGCATCTCCTACCGAGTCTTTTGCTTTCGTAGGGAGTGATTTTCGTGTGCAAGTTTGGTACTAATCCCTCTGGGATTTTCCAAGTGTATATTATCAGGTATCTTTCTCGCCTGCGTTCCAGGGAATACATATCAAGGGACTTCAACCGTTCCCAGTAATTTAGGTGCTTTATTGTACTCATGTGTGCCGTGAAAGTTCTCTATACATTCCTCAGGTCAGCAATTTCGCTTCGTCTGTCTTTTAATAATAATATCTTTATTTACTACAAGTACATGTACAAGGTATACAGGCCTAGTTGACATCAATAACATACTACTATATAGAAAGCCCCTTGTTATGCTAAGCATTTCCCGCAAATTAGGTCAGTTTTGCCCAATGCGACCCACACCAGTCCACTAACACCAGGTACCCATTTTACTGATGGGTGAACATAGACAACCAGTGTAAAGAAGCGCCCAATGTTTCCACCCCTTCGCCGGGAATCGAACCCGAACCCTCGCCGTGTGAAGCGAGAGCTTTAGCCACCTGGCCAAGAGGCACTATGTACGCCAGGCCACGGGGCACTATGTACGCTAGCCACGGGACACTACCCCAGGCCACGGGGGGTTACCCCAGGCCACGGGGCACTACCCAAGGCAACGGGGCACTACCCCAGGCCACGGGGCACTACCCCAGGCCACGGGGCACTACCCCAGGCCACGGGGTACTACCCCAGGCCACTACCCCAGGCCACGGGGCACTACCCCAGGCCACGGGGCACTACCCCAGGCCACGGGGTACTACCCCAGGCCACGGGGCACTACCCCAGGCCACGGGGTACTACCCCAGGCCACGGGAAATGGTTGACATATTTTTGGGTTTAGGTTGCGTAGGTGCAGTTGGCTCAGTTTGGTAGCGTAGTTAATAAACTTGTAAGTGTTGGGTTATGTAAAGTAACTAGAGAATGCATCTTCTGGTAGGCTTCAGACTTTTAGTAATGTTTTCCTGTAAGGAAAATGGGCACTGATTTTAGGTTGTGTAAGTTTTAATTTGTCATTTTCATTAATCAAGTTTATTTCTGTGAAAGAAGCGGAGAATGACTCTTCCTATTGGCTTTAAACCCTAAATGCCGGTGATTCGTACTTGTAGAAAAGTTTGGATTCATTTTTACTCTGTGGATTCTAATTTGTCATTTTTATCGGAGAAACTTTGATATTAGTTTCCATGTGATAACTTGTGAATGTCTTTTCTGATTCCCATCACATTATCAATGCTAATATTAACTGCATAAAGAACTTAGGCCACACTCTGCAGTGTTCCCAAGACGTGCATTCAGGTAGAGGGGACTAGGGTTATACACTACGGGGATACCTTCCTCGCAGCACAGCCACACTAATATATTGTTGTAGAGTTATAGTAGTCATCAAATTAAGGTAGTATGGCTATCGGGGAGGTAGTACCCTGTGGGTGGTGTGGGGGAGGTGGCAGACTGTGGGTGGTGTGGGGGAGGTGGTAGGCTGTGGGTGATGTGGGGGAGGTGGCAGACTGTGGGTGGTGTGGGGGAGGTGGTAGGCTGTGGGTGATGTGGGGGAGGTGGTAGACTGTGGGTGGTGTGGGGGAGGTGGCAGACTGTGGGTGGTGTGGGGAGGTGGCAGACTGTGGGTGGTGTGGGGAGGTGGCAGACTGTGGGTGGTGTGGGGGAGGTGGTAGGCTGTGGGTGATGTGGGGGAGGTGGTAGGCTGTGGGTGGTGTGGGGGAGGTGGTAGCCTGTGGGTGATGTGGGGGAGGTGGTAGCTTGTGGGTGGTGTGGGGGAGGTGGTAGGCTGTGGGTGGTGTGGGGGAGGTGGTAGGCTGTGGGTGGTGTGGGGGAGGTGGTAGCTTGTGGGTGGTGTGGGGGAGGTGGTAGGCTGTGGGTGGTGTGGGGGAGGTGGTAGTGTTAGCAGTCAATTAGGTATCAAAGTATGGAGATGATTCAGCACTGAGGAATCAGGTTATTCCTCCTACTCACAATCATCAAAGGTGCCTTGAGATGTGCCTCGTCATGTACTTGAACAGCAGTTAATCGTATGACCTTCAGCATATCCTGGTATTTTAAGTGACTCGATTAGTAATATTATATCCACTGTTTTACCACAGTTGAACCGTCCCTATGTATTGTTGGTTAAGTTTCAGTAATATTGGTCAATTTGTGATATTCTAACATAATCTAACGCTTAGAATTTGCTATGTAAATTAGGTTCGTCCAATCGGAACTAACTTAACCTATAATAATATGTTTCAAATTCGTACTGGTTTAGATCGGGAAGAAATGAACCAGAAAAAATCCGTGTGAAAACGCCACTATAGTTTTTGATAGGTTACAGCAGTGTAAACACTATAGTATAACAGTGTTAACACTATAGTATAACAGTGTAAACACTATAGTATAACAGTGTAAACACTATAGTATAGCAGTGTAAACACTATAGTATAGCAGTGTAAACACTATAGTATAACAGTGTAAACACTATAGTATAACAGTGTAAACACTATAGTATAACAGTGTAAACACTATAGTATAACAGTGTAAACACTATAGTATAACAGTGTAAACACTATAGTATAACAGTGTAAACACTATAATAATAATAATAATAATAATAATTTTTATTTGGACATGATACAAAGAATTACATTTGGTTATTGAGATTACATGAGGTGTACATGCCAAAAGCCCCTAGTATGCAGGGCATTTTGGGCAGACTTAAAATTAACTTAAAACTAAATTGTAAGAATTTTTGTAGATAGTATACAATGAGTAAAGGTGAGTATTTAAGCTATGAAATTTGAACATAGTTTTGTACTTTTGTCTTCATTAAAAAATTAATTAAATCAGATTAAACAAATTAAAGCAATAATAATAATAAAATAATAAAAAGTTATGGTTGATAATTTATAAAATAAGTAAAGTTGCATATCTAAGTTTTAAAGTTTGAATATAAGTTGAACATATCAATTAATTGTAGCAATTTATTGCAGCAATGCAACTAATTGAGTGAGATAACAATTTAAAACAATTAATTGCATTGCAGTTAGTTTACGTGGTCATTATAATGTAAGTGTTGTGGGAATAATTAGCTAAGTAAGTATTATTCATAACAGGTTTTACATTCATTCATTCGTTCATTCATACATTACATTGACTTTAAAGTCAGGTTTTACGTTAAGTGATTATTCTACTTTGCTGGTATAGTATAGTATAGTATAACAGTGTAAACACTGTAGTACAGATGTATCATTGATGGTTACAGCAGTGTAAACACTATAGTATAACAGTGTAAACACTATAGTATAACAGTGTAAACACTATAGTATAACAGTGTAAACACTATAGTATAACAGTGTAAACACTATAGTATAACAGTGTAAACACTATAGTATAACAGTGTAAACACTGTAGTACAGATGTATCATTGATGGTTACAGCAGTGTAAACACTATAGTATAACAGTGTAAACACTATAGTATAGCAGTGTCAACACTGTAGTACAGATGTATCATTGATGGTTACAGCAGTGTAAACACTATAGTATAGCAGTGTAAACACTATAGTATAGCAGTGTAAACACTATAGTATAGCAGTGTAAACACTGTAGTACAGATGTATCATTGATGGTTACAGCAGTGTAAACACTATAGTATAATAGTGTAAACATTGTAGTACAGATGTATCATTGATGGTTACAGCAGTGTAAACACTATAGTATAGCAGTGTAAACACTATAGTATAGCAGTGTAAACACTATAGTATAGCAGTGTAAACACTGTAGTACATATGTATCATTGATGGTTACAGCAGTGTAAACACTATAGTATAACAGTGTAAACATTGTAGTACAGATGTATCATTGATGGTTACAGCAGTGTAAACACTATAGTATAACAGTGTAAACATTGTAGTACAGATGTATCATTGATGGTTACAGCAGTGTAAACACTATAGTATAGCAGTGTAAACACTGTAGTATAGCAGTGTAAACACTGTAGTATAACAGTGTAAACACTGTAGTACAGATGTATCATTGATGGTTACAGCAGTGTAAACACTATAGTATAGCAGTGTAAACATTGTAGTACAGATGTATCATTGATGGTTGCAGCAGTGTAAACACTATAGTATAGCAGTGTAAACACTATAGTATAGCAGTGTAAACACTATAGTATAGCAGTGTAAACACTATAGTATAGCAGTGTAAACATTGTGCAACTGTCTTTCCCAATTTTCGATTGTTTTTATTCTCCTCGTTAGTTTTACATCATCAGCAAACAGGAATTTTTTTTAACTCATTTCCATCTGGTATATTATTATTATAATCAAATAGAAGCGCTAAACCACAGGGGCTATACAGCGTTGCAGGTTATTGCAGGATGCAGGGAGAATGGGTTGTAAGAGGGAGATGGATGATTAGTAGGGTATGGAGTGCAGCAGGATCCATCTGGTATAGCTTTCACATAAATCAGAAACAGTAGTGGCACTAATAACGATCCTTGGGGTACCCCCACTTCTCATTGCTTCCCACTGGTGTATGTTCTCTCTTATTCCTCACTCCACCTACACTTTGTCTTCAGCCTGTTGACGTCTACAGAATCAGATGCCTTCTTGAAGTATATGAAAATGCAATTCATTTCTCTCTCTCTCTCTCTCTCTCTCTCTCTCTCTCTCTCTCTCTCTCTCTCTCTCTCTCTCTCTCTCTCTCTCTCTCTCTCTCTCTCTCTGCCTGTTTGTGTGCGTGTACTCACCTATATATGGTTGCAGGGGTTGAGTCTTAGCTCCTGGCCCCGCGTCTTCGCAGGGCGCTTCTAGGTCCGCCTACTCCTGGCTTCGAGAGCCTTATGGTACCTCTTCTTAAAGCTATGTATGGATCCTGCCTCCACCCCTTCACTCTCCAGGTTGTTCCACTTTCTGACTACTATAAGGCTGAAGAAATGCTTCCTAACATCCCTATGACTCATCTGAGTTTTCAACTTTTAGTTGTGCCCTCTTCCTGTATCCCATCTCTGAAAATTTGTTCTCCTGTTCACCCTGTCAATTCCTCTTAGTACATATGTTGTATGTGGTTATATTCCCTTTAGTTCTCCTGTCCTCCAGTGTCATCAGGTTAAGTTCAATTAACCTCTCCTAATAGGACGTACCCCTTAACTAGTCGCTGCGTACTCCAATATGGGCCTGACGTACACGGTGTACAGTGTCGTGACTGACTCTTTAGATGTCGAAACTCTATTCTTAGAATTGCCAGATTCGCATAGTCACCCCAAGATCTTTCTTATTGAGTGAGGTTTGCAGCCCTTGTCCCCCTAGCCTGTACTCCGTCTGCGGTCTTCTTTGTCCTTCCCCAAAATCCTTAATTTGCACTTGGTGACGTTAAATTCCAGGAGCCATTGGTTATACCAGGCTAGTAGCCTGTTCAATCTCTTTGTAGTCTTTCCTGGTCCTCGTCCGCTTGTATTCTCCTCATTAGTTTCACGTCATGTGAAAACAAGGATACCTTTGACTCTATCCCTTCTTTCATGTCAGTCACGTATAACAGAACTGGCCCTAGGACTGACCCTTGTGGAATCCCAGTCATCACAGGCGCCTACTCTGACGACTCGTCACGTACCACCACTCGTTGTTTCCTTCCTGTCAGGTATTCCCTGATCCATTACAGTGCCTTTCCTGTTATTCCTGCCTGCTCCTCTAGCTTTTGTATCAGTCTCTTGTGTGCTACTGTGTCAAAAGCCTTCTTACAGTCCAAGAAAATACAGTCTACCCATCCCTCTCTCTATCTTGCTTCTGTTACCTTGTCGCATAACTCCAGTAGGTTTGTGACACAGGATTTTCCATACCTGAAGCCGTGCTGGTTGTCAAATATGAGTCCATTCCTTTCTAGGTGCTCCGCCACTCTTCTGATAATCTTCTCCCTAACTATATATGTTAGCGACACTTGTCTCTACTTTAATAATGTCTCATTTTTAAAAAAATTGGGACTTCATTTGATGTCTTTCACACCTCTGACCGTTTCCTTGTTTCTATAGATGTGTTGAAGATTGTTGCCAGCGGCACACAGTGCCTCTGCTCCTTCTCTCGGGATTCATGGAGAGATGTTATTTGGGCCCACCATCTTCGAGACATATAGCTCACATAGCAGTTTCTTCACCTCTTTCCCAGTTGTGTGTATTGTGTCCAACACTTGCTTGTGCACTCTTCCGCCTCTGTTTGCTGGAAGCCTTTCTGTCTCTGAGCTGAGCTCTTTACATACTTCCTGGTCATCCCTTGTGAGCTTCTCTCCTTCTATAGACAGAGTACCTGGTCCTTGACCATTGTCTTCCTCCTAATGTAACCGCTTAATAACTTTGGGTCAGATTTGGCTGTCGATCCTATGTCATTTTCAAATTACCGCTAAGCCTCCCTCCTTATCCATTCATACTCGTTTGTGGCTCTTCGGCTCATCTTCTTTTCATGAGTGTTTTGCCTTTTATACTTTTCCCATGCTGTAGCACATTTGGCCACTCCACACCTCGTTGTAAACCATGAACTCCCATTGTTGCTGTTGCAGCAGTGTTGCTTCCTTCAATTTCTGCCCACATGCAAAGTGAGCAAAGTAACTCATGAAATCGTAATGACACGATTGCAAACAAACCATTCCACGGGTGGGGTTCGAACCCGCGGTCAGAGTGTCTCAAAACTCCAGACCGTCGCGAAAGCCACTGGGCCAGCTTATTGAAGCTAGCTGGCCCAGTTGCTTACGCGACGGTCTGGAGTTTTGAGACTCTCTGACCGCGGGTTCGAACCCCACCCGTGGAATGGTTTGTGAGCAAAGTAACATTTATGAAGGGATTCAGGGAAACCGGCAGGCCGGACTTGAGTCCTGGAGATGGGAAGTACAGTGTCTGCACTCTGAAGGAGGGATGTTAATGTTGCAGTTTTATAACTGTAGTGTAAAGCACCCCTCTGGCAAGACAGTGATGGAGTGAATGATGATGAAAGTTTTTCTTTTTCGGGTCACCCTGTCTTGGTGGGAATCAGCCGATGTGTTAATAAAACAAATAAAAATGCTGTGTCATGTCATTCAGTGTGTTTCCTTCTAGTTGTCTTTCCCACTGCATCGTACACACGAATTGCCACATGCCTGTGTACTCACCTAGTTGTATTCATCTAGTTGTGGTTGCAGGGGTCAAGTCACAGCTCCTGGCCCCGCCTCTTCACTGACCGGCTACTAGGTCCTCTCTCCCCCTGCTCCATGAGCTTTATCATACCTCGTCTTAAAGCTATGTATGGTTCCTGCCTCCACTACATCACTTGCCAGACTATTCCACTTCCTGACAACTCTATGACTGAAGAAATACTTCCTAACATCCCTTTGACTCATCTGAGTCTTCAACTTCCAATTGTGACCCCTTGTTTCTGTGTCCCCTCTCTGGAACATCCTGTCTCTGTCTACCTTATCTATTCCACGCAGTATTTTGTATGTCGTTATCAAGTCTCCCCTAACCCTCCTGTCCTCCAGTGTCGTTAGGCCGATTTCCCTTAACCTTTCTTCATAGGACATTCCCCTGTGTGTGTGTGTGTGTGTGTACTCACCTAGTTGTACTCACCTAGTTGTGGTTGCAGGGGTCGAGTCAAAGCTCCTGGCCCCGCCTCTTCACTGGCCGCTACTGGGTCACTCTCCCTGCGCCATGAGCTTTATCATACCTCTGCTTAAAGCTATGTATAGAGCCTGCCTCCACTACATCGCTTCCTAAACTATTCCACTTCCCGACAACTCTGTGACTGAAGAAATACTTCCTAACATCTCTGTGATTCATCTGAGTCTTCAACTTCCAACTGTGTCCCCTTGTTGTTGTGTCCCATCTCTGGAACATTCTGTCTCTGTCCACTTTGTCAATTCCTCTCAGTATCTTATATGTTGTTATCATGTCTCCCCTATCTCTCCTGTCCTCCAGTGTCGTCAGGTCGATTTCCCTTAACCTCCCTCGTAGGACATACCCCTTAGCTCCGGGACTAGTCTTGTTGCAAACCTTTGCACTTTCTCGAGCTTCTTCACATGCTTGGCTAGGTGTGGGTTCCAAACTGGTGCTGCATACTCCAGTATGGGCCTAACGTACACAGTGTACAGGGTCCTGAACGATTCTTTATTAAGATGTCGGAATGCTGTTCTTAGGTTTGCTAGGCGCCCATATGCTGCAGCAGTTATTTGGTTGATGTGCGCCTCAGGAGATGTGCCTGGTGTGTGTGTGTGTGTGTGTGCCACATGCTCTTTCTTTTATAATGTCATGGTAATTTACATCACAACAGATGGGAATGCGCTAGTAACTGAAATCTGAAACTATCAAATTCTTAGAATCTCTGGGAATGTGAAAAAAAAGTAGGAACTGGATGCTTGGAAAGGTTGCTTGGATGTGCGTTGACGGAGAACCAGTGACAAACAATGATTGCAGAGATGGGATGGTTGCAGGGAAGTGTATGGCAACACTGCAGGGGAAGGGAGCATGACAGCACTGCAGAGAATGTGTGTGGGGCAACACTGCAGGGAGGTGGGGTTTGACAACACTGCATGGGTGTATGGCAACACTGCAGGGAAGGGGGGGGGGTATAGTTGGGTTATAATTAAAACATTGGGTACCTTTAAAAAAAAGATTAGATTTGTTTCAACACATGGGTAGCTTTGATAAAAAACTAGACGAATAGCAACCAACACCTCCACAAAAGATCTAACTAGGGCAAAAATTGGAGCTCCTTGAACCAGTCAATGCAGGGGTTTACAATATACCCTGTGGAGGTTGTGACAGAATATACATAGGTGAAACAACAAGAAACCTCGAAACACGTCTAAGTGAAGAGGTGAATAGCAACACTGCAGGGGTGTATGGCAACAATGCAGGGGTGTATGGCAACAATGCAGGGGTGTATGGCAACACAGCAGTGAAGGGGTATATGGCAACCTTTCAGGGTGTATGGTAACACTGCAGGGAATGGGTGGTTGGCGACACTTCAGGGGTGTATGGCAATGCAGGGAAGTGCAGTATGGCAACAATGCAAGGGGGAAGCGCTAAACTCGTAGGATTATGCAGCGCCCGTGGGGGGAATGTGGAATGTATTCAGGCTTAATTCATGGAACCGGAGCACTGATCCAGTTCCCTAGATCAAGAGCCCCTCACCAACATCGAGGAACCTTCCTTGAGGGGTAGAAAGGGGTGTATAGCAATACTGCAGGGAAGTGGTGTATGGCAATGCTGCAAGGGTGTATGTCAACAGTACAGGGAAGTGAGGTATGGCAACAATGCAAGGAAGGGGTGTATGGCAACACTGCAGAAAGAGGTGTATAGCGACACTGCAGTGGGTGTATGGCAACAATGCATGGAAGTGGGTAATGGCAGTGCAGGGAAGTGGGGTATGGCAACAATGCATGGAAGGTGTGTATGGCAACACTACAGGGGTGTATGGCGACACTGCAGGAAAGTGGGGTATAGCATCAATGCAAGGGGTGTATGACAACACTGCAGGAAGAGGTGTATGGCAACACTGCAGGAAGAGGTGTATGGCAACACTGCAGGGAAAGGACATATATTACAAACACACGTATATTATGGCCTGCACACCTTGCCATAATGCAATAACCAATAGTGGAGCAAGCAAAAGACAACAAAGATTATATAACTTATATTTTCTTCACCAAATAAGCAAGCTGGTATTTACAATATATATAAGAACAAGCACACAAGTCGGTGGTCAAAAGATACAAAATGCACCAGACATGGAGCGCCGTGCACAGCCACCAGTCTGTCAAAACTCTTGTCACAAGTGAACCACATTGCTTCACAGCTCTTCCGGGTTTGTCTGTGATTAGCTGATGAACTGAGGTACTGATATAACTACGGGGGCCCCCTAGCACCTGGTTTGCTGGTCGGGAGGCATGCCAGTGTGACGTACGCTGAATAAATTGTAACACTCAAAGCATGTCACAGTATGGATGGTTGCCAGGTGTGTGAGGTATAGATTACTGCCTGGTGAGTGAGGTATAGATTACTGCCTGGTGAGTGAGGTATAGATTACTGCCTGGTGAGTGAGGTATAGATTACTGCCTGGTGAGTGAGGTATAGATTACTGCCTGGTAAGTGAGGTATAGATTACTGCCTGGTAAGTGCGGTATAGATTACTGCCTGGTAAGTGAGGTATAGATTACTGCCTGGTGAGTGAGGTATAGATTACTGCCTGGTGAGTGAGGTATAGATTACTGCCTGGTGAGTGAGGTATAGATTACTGCCTGGTAAGTGAGGTATAGATTACTGCCTGGTAAGTGAGGTATAGATTACTGCCTGGTGAGTGAGGTATAGATTACTGCCTGGTGAGTGAGGTATAGATTACTGCCTGGTGAGTGAGGTATAGATTACTGCCTGGTGAGTGAGGTATAGATTACTGCCTGGTAAGTGAGGTATAGATTACTGCCTGGTGAGTGAGGTATAGATTACTGCCTGGTGAGTGAGGTATAGATTACTGCCTGGTGAGCGAGGTATAGATTACTGCCTGGTGAGTGAGGTATAGATTACTGCCTGGTGAGTGAGGTATAGATGGTTGCCAGGTGAGGTACAGATGGTTGTCAGGTGTGTAAGGTACAGATGGTTGCCAGGTGAGGTACAGATGGTTGCCAGGTGAGGTACAGATGGTTGCCAGGTGTGTGAGGTATAGATTGTTGCCAGGTGTGTGAGGTATAGATGATTGACAGGTGAGTGGGGTATAGATGGTTGCCAGGTGAGGTATAGATGGTTGCTAGGTGAGGTATAGATGATTGCCAGGTGAGGTATAGATGGTTGCCAGGTGAGGCATAGATGGTTGTTAGGTGAGGTATAGATGGTTACCAGGTGAGGTATAGATGGTTGCCAGGTGAGGTGTAGATGATTGGCAGGTGAGGTATAGATGGTTGCCAGGTGAGGTATAGATGGTTGCCAGGTGAGGTATAGATGGTTGCCAGGTGAGGTGTATATGGTTGCCAGGTGAAGTATAGATGATTACCAGGCGAGGTACAGATGGTTGTCAGGTGAGGTATAGATGGTTGCCAGGTGAGGTATAGATGGTTGCCAGGTGAGGTGTAGATGGTTGCCAGGTGAGGTACAGATGGTTGCCAGGTGAGGTATAGATGGTTGCCAGGTGAAGTATAGATGATTACCAGGCGAGGTACAGATGGTTGCCAGGTGAGGTATAGATGGTTGCCAGGTGAGGTATAGATGGTTGCCAGGTGAAGTATAGATGATTACCAGGCGAGGTACAGATGGTTGCCAGGTGAGGTATAGATGGTTGCCAGGTGAGGTGTAGATGGTTGCCAGGTGAGGTATAGATGGTTGCCAGGTGAGGTATAGATGGTTGCCAGGTGAGGTATAGATGGTTGCCAGGTGAGGTATAGATGGTTGTCAGGTGAGGTGTAGATGGTTGTCAGGTGAGGTACAGATGGTTGCCAGGTGAGGTATAGATGGTTGCCAGGTGAGGTACAGATGGTTGCCATGTAAGTGGTGTATAAGTGACCATCACGACCCTGGGTAACAAGTGGCAGTTCACGTGACCTTGGGGAGGGTTCATTAACATTTACCTGTGTACTCACCTGGCCATCGATCTGCCCTGCGTAAGGCATGACAACCTGCGAGTCTTGTATCAACTTGTGAATTAATCTGTGGGATATGAGAGTAATACCATCCTGTATGACGGGTGCTGGGGCGTTGTCATGGGTTGTGTCCCCGGGACCTGTGTCATGCTACGCGGCCATTTATATATAGTGCAGATTACTCGAACGCCATCCCAGCTCAGGTTGAAGTGTATAAACACATAATAATCATAATATCTTTATTTACTACAAGTACAAGGTATACAGGCCTAGCTGACATCGATGACGTACTACTATATAGAAAGCCCCTTGTTATGCTGAGCATTTCCCGCAAATTAGGTCCTTGTCCCAGGATGCGACCCACACCAGTCGACTAACTCCCAGGTACCCATTTTACTGATGGGTGAATATAGACAACCGGTGTAAAGAAACACGCCCAATGTTTCTACCCTCGCTGGGAATCGAACCCAGACCCTCACCGTGTAAAGCGAGAGCTTTAGCCACCAGGCCACGGGGTATCTAATTAGTCTATTGTTAAATTACTTAATGATTTTTACATGTTAATAATTTCAAGTTTTCCGGTGTGACTATTTCATTTTTATTGTTACGAGTGTATGCACTACTGACTGATTTTGTGCTATATAGATTTAGTTTTTAAATCTCATTTAAATGTTGTGATCAGAAACATAAATTAGAAAAAAATTGCCTTTTTATTTTTTTGTTTCAGTCAAATATATGTTAGGACACTGTGTTTTTAAATAATGTATGTACACTGCGCCTTATAGATATGACAGACTTTATTTGGTTTTGTGTAGAGAGGAAGACGTGACAGTGTTGGTTGTAGAGAGGAAGACGTGACAGTGTTGGTTGTAGAGAGGAAGACGTGACAGTGTTGGTTGTAGAGAGGAAGACGTGACAGTGTTGGTTGTAGAGAGGAAGACGTGACAGTGTTGGTTGTGGCACAGTGTTGGTTGTTAAAGAGGAAGACGTGACAGTGTTGGTTGTCCGCTCATCGATCTGATGTTTGTTGTAAATATAACAGCTAAGTGTGTTAGAATGTTGCTTAGTTAAATAACTCGCTCATTGCGAGGAGTCTAGTTTGCTATGTAATTGTAACAGCCTAGTCTTGCACTGGCTCCTATAATTACTTTTTCACCAACTATGTTGATGGTGTCCTGTCTTCACCAGCTATGTTGGTGGTGTCCTGTCTTCACCAGCTATGTTGGTGGTGTCCTGTCTTCACCAGCTATGTTGGTGGTGTCCTGTGTTCACCAACTATGTTGGTGGTGTCCTGTCTTCACCAGCTATGTTGGTGGTGTCCTGTCTTCACCAGCTATGTTGGTGGTGTCCTGTCTTCACCAGCTATGTTGGTGGTGTCCTGTCTTCACCAGCTATGTTGGTGGTGTCCTGTGTTCAACGTTCAGCGTCTTACACATTTCTTGTTATAGCTCCCCCTACCTCATCCTGCATCTCATCACACAAAACTTAATGCTCTTATTTAAGGGTATATATATATTTTAATTGTGTTAAGGTTACTTTCCCAGTCGTGTTCTTCCTGCTCGTGTTCCACTCAGTCCTCCAGGTGCTACACTCAGTCCTCCAGGTGCTACACTCAGTCCTCCAGGTGCTACACTCAGTCCTCCAGGTGCTACACTCAGTCCTCCAGGTGCTACACTCAGTCCTCCAGGTGCTACACTCAGTCCTCCAGGTGCTACACTCAGTCCTCCAGGTGCTACACTCAGTCCTCCAGGTGCTACACTCAGTCCTCCAGGTGCTACACTCAGTCCTCCAGGTGCTACACTCAGTCCTCCAGGTGCTACACAGTCCTCCGGTGCTACACTCAGTCCTCAGGTGCTACACTCAGCCTCCAGGTGCTACACTCAGTCCTCCAGGTGCTACACTCAGTCCTCCAGGTGCTACACTCAGTCCTCCAGGTGCTACACTCAGTCCTCCAGGTGCTACACTCAGTCCTCCAGGTGCTACACTTGGTACTACAGCATGCTAGGGTGGCCATTTCCAAGTCTCCAATAAGGACACAATCGCTACGTATATATATATATATATATATATATATATATATATATATATATATATATATATATATATATATATATATATATATATATATATATATGCAAGATAAGCGACGGGGTGGAAATCTTTGGCTCAAGTACTTTCACACTTCTGGTGGTACCTTTATCCTCACTGACTACTGAAGTACATTCGTCCTGGAGAACAGAGAAGCAATTTCCTACCTTCAGATCAGCTCTTTTAACGTTGCTCACTTTGATGTTTCTTCCTCTACTGGAAACATCTACCCACCTATAACGGCTGCCAATCAGCTCCTCACTGCTGGTAACCTGTTTCCCTTCACTAACCTCAACCATCTCTCATTCAGTCGTACGTCGGGTTGCGTGCGGCCAACAGTAACAGCCTGGTTGATCAGGCCCTGATCCACCATGACGCCTGGTCACAGACCGGGCCTCTCCAGGTATACTCCAGGTATACCTATCCTTTACATTTATTGCTATACATGAAGCCACATACAACCAGCCAGACCGTGGTGCAGGACACGCGAGCGAAATCAGAAAATTGTTATTCTACCAGAAGTTAAAAAAAAAAATGCTTATAGAACTAAAGGAAATTGAAAGAAACCCAAAGTATTTCTTTTCCTATGCAAAATCAAAGTCGAGAACAACAACCAGTATTGGGCCCCTATTTAAACGGGATGGGTCCTACACAGATGACACCAAGGAAATGAGTGAGTTACTTAAGTCCCAGTATGACTCAGTTTTTAGCGAGCCTCTAACCAGACTGAAAATCGAAAACCTAAATGAATTTTTTATGAGAGTGCCACAAAATTTGACAGACGCTTGTCTTTATGACATCACCACGACGCCAAATGACTTCGAAAAGGCAATAAATGACATGCCCATGCACTCCGCTCCAGGCCCAGACTCATGGAACTCCGTGTTCATCAACAACTGCAAGAAGCCCCTATCACATGCTTTTAACATCCTATGGAGAGGGAGCATGGACACTGGGGTCGTCCCGCAGTTACTAAAAACAACAGACATAGCTCCGCTCCACAAAGGGGGCAGTAAAGCAATAGCAAAGAACTACAGACCAATTGCGCTAACGTCCCATATCATAAAAATCTTTGAAAGAGTTCTAAGAAGCAAGATCGCCACCCATCTTGATACCCATCAATTGCACAACCCAGGACAGCATGGGTTTAGAGCAGGCCGCTTCTGTCTGTCCCAACTACTGGACTACTACGACAAGGTCCTGGATGCTCTAGAAGATAAACAAAATGCAGATGTTATATACACAGATTTTGCAAAAGCCTTTGACAAGTGTGACCATGGTGTAATAGTACACAAAATGCGTGATAAAGGAATAACAGGAAAAGTTGGTAGATGGATCTATAATTTCCTAACATGTGTAACACAAAGAGTAGTAGTCAACAGAGTAAAGTCTGAGGCATCCACTGTGAAAAGCTCTGTTCCACAAGGCACAGTACTTGCTCCCATCCTATTCCTCATCCTCATATCAGATATTGACAGGGATATAAGCCACAGTGCTGTGTCTTCCTTTGCAGATGACACCCGAATCTGTATGACAGTGTCCACCGTTGAAGACACTGCAAGACTCCAAGCAGACATAAACCAAATCTTTAAATGGGCTGCAGAAAACAATATGAAGTTCAATGATGAGAAATTTCAATTACTCAGATACGGAAAACGTGAAGACATTAAAATCTCATCGGAGTACAAAACTAATTCCAACCACACAATAGAGCGAAAAACTAATGTCAAAGACCTGGGAGTGATCATGTCAGAGGATCTCACCTTCAAGTACCATAACAAAGTAGCAATTGCATCTGCTCGAAAAATGACAGGATGGATAATGAGAACCTTCAAAACCAGGGATGCCAAGCCCATGTTGACACTTTACAGATCGCTTGTTCTATCTAGGCTGGAATATTGCTGCACACTAACGGCACCTTTCAAGGCGGGTGAAATTGCTGACCTTGAAAATGTGCAGAGAACCTTCACCGCACGCATAAGTGCGATAAACCACCTCAACTACTGGGAACGCTTGAAGTTCCTAAACCTGTACTCTCTAGAACGCAGGCGGGAGAGATACATTATTATATACACATGGAAAATTCTCGAGGGCTTAGTACCAAACTTGCACACAAAAATCACTCCCTACGAAAGCAAAAGACTCGGCAGGCGATGTAACATCCCCCCAATGAAGAGCAGGGGTGCCACTAGCACGTTGAGGGACAACACAATAAGTGTCAGGGACCCAAGATTGTTCAACTGCCTCCCAGCATACATCAGGGGGGATTACCAACAAGCCCCTGGCTGTCTTCAAGCAGGCACTGGACAGGCACCTAAAGTCGGTACCTGATCAGCCGGGCTGTGGTTCGTACGTTGGACTGCGTGCGGCCAGCAGTAACAGCCTGGTTGATCAGGCTCTGGTCCAACAGGAGGCCTGGTCATGGACCGGGCCACGGGGGCGTTGACCCACTGGAATTCTCTCCAGGTAGACTCCAGGTAGAACAGGCTAATTGCTAAATAATAATTGTTTGCACTTGTTTTGATCAGCCTTCATGGGCGTCAGAATTTATATTATAAGAAGGGGCTAAGGTTGCCCTATATTCTTTTACGAATACAATAATAAAGTGATAATGGTCATTAAGAAATATTTTGTTATTTTTGTATATGTGCGTGTAATAAGCAGCGTGTACAAGAATGAGGGGAGGGAGGTGGTAAGATATTAGATAGGCAGGTGACATGGCTGTTAGTGTAGCTGGTGTCGTAGCAACGAGATCAACACATCACGACTTGAGGATTCTTCCTTGCTTGTCACTCTTATTGCTTCTTGGGAGTAGGGGGAGGGCGGAGGGGCGGCCTTCCACTACAGATTTATATGCTCTCCAAGTCATTCTTTTTTGTTCCATTCTCTCTAAATGTCCGAACCACCTCAACAACCCCTCCTCAGCCCTCTGGATAATACTTTTAGTAACCCTGTACCTCTCCTAATTTCCAAACTACGAATTCTCTGCATTATATTCACACTGCACATTGCAGTCAGTCATGACATCTCCACTGCCTACAGCCTTCTTCTTATTGCAACATTCACCACCCATGCTTCACACCCATATAAGAGCGTTGTTATGACTATACTCTCATACATTCCCCATTTTACTTCCATGGAAAATGTTCTTTGTCTCCACAGACTCCTCAGGGCATCACTAGCCATTTACCTATCATCAATTCTATGATTCACCTCGTTTTTCATGTACCCATCTGCTGACAAGTCCACTCCCAGATATCTGAATGCATTCACTTCCTCCATACTCCCTCCCTTCAGTCTGAAATCTAATCTTTCATTACCTATTTTTTTTTATCCTCATCACCTTACTCTTTCCTATGTTCGCTTTTAATTTCCTTCTTTTACATACCCTACCAAACTCATCCACTAACCTCTGCAACTTCTCTTCAGAATCTCCAAAAACAGCAAAAAGCATCTGTGACAACTCCCACTTTGTTAGATTCTTTATCTTTTAACCCAATGCCTCTTGCCAACACCCTCGCATTCACTTCTTTTACAACCTCTATCTATAAATATATTGAACAACCATGGTGACATCACACATCTTTGTCTAAGGCCTACTTTTACTGGAAAATAATCCCCCTCCCTCCTACATACTCTAACCTGAGCCTCACTATCATAAAAACTCTTCACTGATTTCAGTAGCCTACTTCCTATTCCATACATTTGCAACATCTCCCACATTTCTTCCCCCCCCATCCACTCTATCATACACCTTTTCCAAATCCATAAATGCCACAAAAACGTCTTTATCTTTATCTAAATACTGTTCACCTATATGTTTCACTGTGAACTCTTGGTTTACACCCCCTACCCTTCCTAAAGTATCCTTGTTGCTCTGTGATCCTGCTCTCCGTCTTACTCTTAATTCTTTCAATAATAACTCTACCATACACTTTACCAGGTATACTCAACAGGCTTATTCTCCTATAATTCTTACACTCTCTTTTGTCTCTGTTTTTATACAATGGCACTATGAATGCTCTCTGCCAATTCCTGGGTACCTTACCCTCTTCCATATATTTTTTTTAAATAAAAGCACTAACCACTCCAAAACTGTATCCCCGCCTGCTTTTAACATTTCTGTCTTTATCCCATCAATCCCAGGTGTTTTACCCTCTTTCATTCTACTCACTGACTCACGCACTTCCACACTCACAACTGGCTCTTCCTCACTCATGCAAGATGTTATTCCTCCCTGCCCAATACACGAAATTACAGCTTCCATCTTCATCAACATTTAACAGTTCCTCAAAATATTCCCTCCATCTTCCCGATAACTCTAACTCTCCGTCTAATATCTCTCCTCTCCTATTTTTAACTGTCAAATTCATTCTTTCCATAGGCTTTCTCAACTTATTAATCTCACTCCAAAACTTTTTCTTATTCTCAGCAAATTTGTTGATAACATCTCACCCACTCTCTCATTTTACATTCCTTCACCACTCTTAACCTCCCTGGATGGTTGCTGTCTACCAACCTACTACCTTATATTTTATCAAGGTATGGTTGAATTTAAGCAATTATAAGTGGTTATGAGTCATTTACAATAGGTAGTCAGGGTAATATGCCAATGTGGATCAAATACTCTGTCATTTCTTGAACATTTGTGAGCTGTCTCTGAATTCATTAATTTCATTGTATTCCAGAACATAATGACTCAGGGTGTGACATTAATCCATCTGGCAAAGTATATAGTTGGTTATGTCTACATCAGCTTGTGGTGTTGATGCAACCTTCCAGAGATATTTGTAACCCAGGCGGAGGTGGGCGGTAGTGACCATCCTCCTGCATGACACAATGATGATAGGTACACTGCCTAGTATAACTGTCCCTCAGTTTCAAGTCACTGAATTTCAGTTGAAATTCTTTTCGAATTTGTTTTTAGCTAAATTTCGCTATATTTACCATAGTTCAGTTTAAATTTAATATTACTTTAATTATTATATTATTTATTGTGTGTGTGTGTATGTATATATATATATATATATATATATATATATATATATATATATATATATATATATATATATATTACCCACGAACGAGTGGTATTGATCAATAACAACACTGCGACTAGCCAAGGAGTCGAACCCATGCTGCTTTGGCCTGCCTCATGGAGAGCGAAAACACATGAAGCTCTAGTCCACGGGACTACACAATCCTCAAGAATGACGCACCCAGCCAAGCTAGGTGTTGTACCCGTCATCCGAGGACATACGGTGGTGTGGATGCCTCTGAGCTAATTTCATTCTACTCCCTGTTTGGTGTACTAGCCCAGTGAGCAGTATTTTTTATTATTGTACCCACGAACGAGTGGTATTGATCAATAACAACACTGCGACTAGCCAAGGAGTTTAAGATAAGATTTCTTCGGATTTTTAACCCCGGAGGGTTAGCCACCCAGGATAACCCAAGAAAGTCAGTGCGTCATCGAGGACTGTCTGTCTTATTTCCATTGGGGTCCTCAATCTTGTCCCCCAGGATGCGACCCACACCAGTCGACTAACACCCAGGTACCTATTTGTTGCTAGGTGAACATGACAACAGGTGTAAGGAAACACGTCGAAATGTTTCCACCCCGCCGGGAATCGAACCCGGACCCTCCTTGTGTGAAGCGAGAGCTTTAGCCACCAGACCACCGGGGGAGTTCGACTCCTTGGCTAGTCGTAGTGTTATATATATATTATATATATATATATATATATATATATATATATATATATATATATATATATATATATATATATATATATATATTGTGTGAATTGTGTTGTTTGTCACAGTAATAGAGGTTGCGTATTGTCCATACCATTTGTCTACTAACCACTTTGTATAACATCTTGTGTCTGAACAGGTACACTTAGTGCAATAATTGTCTCTACCTTACACAAGTGGTGCTGAGATTTTATTTTCGAAAGTTGTGGACTTGTGAAGCAGTTGTGAAGAGTCTCATTAGTAGCTTTTACCTCCAACTCTCTCTCCTCAAAGACAATTCGAGGCAACAATCGGAACTTTGCCAGAGTTGAGAGATTCAAAAAGTATTAAGAGACAATTAGCCATTATGAGTTAAGTGGTCATATTATTGTCTCAGAAGTGAGTGAAAATAGTGTTTACTCAAGTTTTGTGATAGTCTCCTTCAAGAAGATGGTACTTCCCATTGAGACCCTGGGCAAGGTGAGTCTTACGTTGGTGGCCTCCACTTTTATAAGTCTTATCAGAACTACTGGTGATCTGGACCACCACGTAGGAAGGTTTTGAGTCCGCATGATTTTTTTTTTTTTGCAATAGTGTGAAAGATGAGTTTGCATTATGGCACACTTGGAGACATGGAGTCTTAAATGTTATGAACATGTTAAATACCGCTACGTTGGTGAGACATTCACTTTTATAAACCACCAAAACTGGACTTAATTTATTTTCTTATTTTGTTTCTGCTCGCTTTCGTACTGCGGCTGCGGCAGCGGCTGCGGCGGCTGCGGCTGCAAAATCTGCTGCCGTCAGCACATCATCCATAGCCTTTTTTTTTTTTTACCTCTATTTTTATTTATTTTTATTTTGCGTCACTTGACTCATGTTACCACTCTCATATTCGTCTATCTGGACGGAAATATTCGAGCACAAAGTACCAATCACTCTCCCCTCAAAGAGGTTTCCCTAAAATGCATTTCTGGACACCCTTGTGCACATTATTATGGCTCCCACACTGCTTGACCTAGCACAGGGATGGGGCGCTTGTTGAGCCTGACCTGACTTAGCCTCACCGAGGTCATGGTGGGTGTACCTAGCCAGTCACAACCCACAAATTGATAATAAAAACTGGAGGATGTCTTCCCCCGCAGGTTCTTGCAATGATCCTCAGACCGAAACGTCGCCCAGTGTTAATCTCTAATTTGTGGGTTACCTATAATTTGCACTCACATTCACTTCTTTAAGAGCTTATATGTATGTTCTACTGTTCTTTAACCCGGGGTGGCGTCTTTGTTTTTAGCACCCTGGCACTTATCGTCAAATAAACTGTGCATTTTGCCCTCTTGTAATAATAGATGTTATGGGAATATCCACAAGTTGTAGATGACACACACGAATGCAGTAATTGAAAGCTTCAGTCAGAGAACGTTTCTCACGTATAACTTTTCAGTTCACTTACACATGACAGGTGAAACGTCATCTGAACACAGTTACCAGTTGCTGCTCTCGTGTCTTTATCACATACACAATAGATCTTGTTGAATTTCTGTGTTTTATGTCACTGGGTTGAAACAAGTTTCATAGACTTGCCGTTCAATATACGAATTATAATTATACTTAGAGACTTTGCAACGTTTGTATATTTTTAGGCTACGTTTTCCTCACCGGGATCTTTATGAACCTCAATGAGGCTCCCAGCGAGCTAAATATACCCTTAATAAAACATTTAAACGTTACAAATGTGTCCTATTTATCTAGACTTGATTGTCGGTGTTCATATAGGAATCAAACCCACATATTAGAATTATACAGTTGTATCCATTGTTGAGCTTGCTCATGAGAATATATGTATATTTTGTATATTTTTATTAAAATACCAAGCAATTAATTATGTTGGGTATAATTACAATAATTTATGCAACTCAAAACCAGGCTGGACAAAACAGTTAAAAATATATTATTATAATGATAATAATAATAATAATATTATTATTATTATGTATTATTATTATTATTATTATTAACGAAAAATGAGATTAGTTTCAATGCCTTCCAGCCGTTACGTTAAAAATATTGACCAATTTTACAACAATACCCATTGTTCTTTCAACAAATCTCGATAAACCTTGTTGATTTTCAAAGCGGAATTAATTTTATTTCATTTCATTTGTTAATAATCTTTATCTTTCAGGGTTGGGTAGGAAAAAGAAACATGGGGAGTGGTTCATCTGGCCTGCGGAAATTCTGGCTGCTTTTATGGAAGAACTGGACATTACAACGGCGGAGAAAAGTATGTATTATCATATACTATATTATATATATATATATATATATATATATATATATATATATATATATATATATATATATATATATATATATATATAATGCTAGTACCTGGATTTCTAAGGCATATGATGTTATTAGTTAGCTTTTTATTATTATATTACCTTTACTAGGGTTCACTATCATTTTTTTTCACTATCATATATGTTAATATGTAGATAAATGGTTCAGAGAACCGACAAGTTGATAAATTAGACACATGTACAACATTTGGGTATCTTTATTGAGGAAACGTTTCGCCACACAGTGGCTTCATCAGTCCATACAAAGAAGAATGGTGAAGAACAGGAGGAGTTTGAGGTAATCAGTCCCTCAACCTTGAATCGATGTAATCAGTCCATCAATCTTGAAAAGATTACAGCATATGTATGAAGAAGTGACTTGTATACTGTAGACAGGTGAGGTGAAGCAGTCGTAGGAGATATTACAGTGGACTAATCTAAATGTGGAAGTAGGTCATGCCTAAAGGTTAGGCAAGTGAAGAATTCCCTGCATTTCGATCCCGAGATGTGTTGCACATGTGTCTAATTTATGAACTTGTCGGTTCTCTGAACTATTTATCTACATTCCTGTCAGACACAGCAACATCTTGGGATCTTAAGAAAAAAAGGATAAGTATACAAGATATGATATAGGGCGTAATGACAGTAGTTTCTTGGACTATGTATTGGCGCATAAAACGTTGATGTATTGGCGCATAAAACGTTGATGGGGTAGACTTCAGGATGTGCAAGTTTATAGAGGGGCAGCAGATCTATCAGAATATGAAAGGTTTTTACAAAGTAAAAGCGATATAAGGAGGGAGGAGTAAATGGAGAGAAAAAAAAAAGGTTAAGAGAGTGGTGAAGGAATGTAAAGGGAGAGCAAATGAGAGAGTGGGTGAGATACTGTTAATAAATTTTGCTGAGAATGAAAAAAAAGTTTTGGAGTGAGATTAATAAGTTGAAAAACCCTAGGGAACAAATTGACTTGACAGTTAAAAACAGAAAAGGAGAGTTATTAGATGGAGAGTTGGAGGTATTGGGAAGATGGAGAGAATATTTTGAGGGACTGTTAAATGTTGATGAAGATAGGAAAGCTGTGAATTCGTGCATTGGCCAGAGAGGTATAACATCTTGTGGGAGTGAGGAAGAGCCAGTAGTGAGTGTGGGGGAGGTGCGTGAGGCAGTGGGTAAAATGAAAGGGGATAAAGCAGCTGGGATTGATGGGATCAAGACTGAAATGTTAAAAGAAGGTAGGGATATGGTTTTGGAATGGTTGGTGTTTTTATTTAATAAATGTATGAGGGAAAGGTACCTAGGAATTGGCAGAGAGCATGCAATGGGGACAAAAGATAGTATAAGAAGTATAGGGGAATATGCCTGTTGAGTATACCTGGTAAAGTGTATGGTAGAGTTATTATTGAAAGAATTAAGAGTAAGACAGAGAGCAGGATAGCAGATGAACAAGGAGGCCTTAGGAAGGGTAGGGGGTGTGTAGACCAAGTTTTTACAGGGAAGGATATAAGTGAACTGTATTTAGTTAAGGGTAAAGAGATTTTCATTACATTTATGGATTTGGAAAAGGCATATTATAGGGTGGATAGGGGAGCAATGTGGCAGATTTTGCAAGTGTATGGAATAGGTGGTAGGTTACTGAAAGCAGTTAGTTTTTATGAGAATAGTAAGGCTCATGTTAAGGTATGTAGGAGAGAGGGAGATTATTTTCCAGTAAAAGTAGGACTTGGACAGGGATGTGTGATGTCACCATTGTTGTTCAGTATATTTATAGGTGGGGTTGTAAGAGAAGTGAATGCTCGGGTGTTAGAAAGAGGTGCAGGATTGAAAGATAAGGAATCTAACACAAAATGGGAGTTGTCACAGTTGCTTTTTGCTGATGACACTGTGCTTTTGGGAGATTCTGATGAGATGTTGCAGAGGTTGGTGGACGAATTTGGGAGGGTGTGTAAAAGAAGGAAAATGAAAGTGAAAATAGGAAAGAGCAAGGTGATGAGAATAAATTAATCAAAGATTGGATATCAGATTGGAGGTAGGGAGCATGGAAGAAGTGAATGTGTTCATATATTTGGGAATTGACTTGTCAGAAGATGGATCTATGAAAGACGAGGTGATCCATAAAACTGATAAGGGAAAAAAGGTGAGTTTTGCACTTAGGAGTCTGTGGAGACAAGGGCCGTTATTCATGGAAGCAAAAAGGAGAATCCATGAGAGTATTGTGGTACCAACACTCCTATATAGGTGTGACGCATTTGTGGTGAATGTTGCAACAAAGAGAGGACTGGAAGCAGTGATGTGTCAGAGGGCAATGTGTGGTGTGAATATTATGCAGAGAATCCGCAGTTTGGAGATTAGGAAGTGCCGGGTTTCTAAAAGTATTATCCAAAGAGTTGAGGAGGGGTTGTTGAGATGGTTCGGACACTCAGAGGGGATGGAAAAAATAGAATGACTTGGAGAGCGTATAAATTTGTAGTAGAAGGAGGCAGGGTAAGGAACGTCCTAGGAAAGGTTGAAGGGAGGGGTTATACCTTTGATATACCTTTGATGAGTTTCGAGAGTTTTCCTATTGGAGCCTGGTAATGGGCCAGGCTCGTCTGGTGCTTGCCTGGTCAATCAGGCTGTTGCTGCTGGAGGCCCACTGCCCCACATATCCATCCAGCAAGCATGCGTGAGCCTGTTAAATAGGAGCGAATGGAGACAAATGTTTTTTAGGACTTGACGTTCTGTTGGAGTGTGAGCAGGGTAACATTTATGAAGGGATTCAGGGAAACCGGCAGGCCGGACTTGAGTCCTGGAGATGGGAAGTACAGTGTCTGCACTCTGAAGGAGGGGTGTTAATGTTCCAGTTTTATAACTGCAGTGTAAGCGCGCCTCTGGCAAGACAGTGATGGAGTGAACGATGGCGAAAGTTTTTCTTTTTCGCGCCACCCTGCCTTGGTGGCCACCCCTTTGCCTCTGGTGGCAAACGGGCCATGTTGATAGCACCTGCTGGGGGTAAATGATGTTATATATTTATGGTCTCACTATTGGGTCAAGGGTCGAGACATAGCTCCTGGCCCCGCCTCTTCACTGATCGCTACTAGGTCCTCTTTCCCTACTCCATGAGCTTTATCATACCTCGTCTTAAAACTATGTATGGTTCCTGCCTCCACTACGTCACTTGCCAGATATATTCCACTTCCTGACATCTCTATGACTAAAAAAATACTTCTTAACATTTCTTTTGACTCATTTGAGTCTTCAACTTCCAATTGTGACCCATTGTTTCTGTGTCCCATCTCTAGAACATCCTGTCTCTGTCCACCTTGCCAATTCCTCGCAGTATTTTGTATGCCGTTATCATGTCTTCCCTAACCCTCTCTTGTCGTCAGGTCGATTTCCCATAACCTTTCTTTGTATGACATTTCCCTTAGCTCCTGAACTAGCCTTGTTGCAAACCTTTGCACTTTCTTTAATTTCTTGACGTGCTTGACCAGGTGTGGGTTCCAAAATGGTGCTGCATACTCCAGTATGGGCCTGACGTACACGGTGTACAGTCTTTTCAACGATTCCTTACTGAGGCATTGGAACGCTATTCTCAGGTTTGCCAGGCGCCCATATGCTGCAGCAGTTATCTGGTTGATGTGTGCTTCCAGGAGACGTGCTCGGTGTTATACTCGCCCCAAGATCCTTTTCCTTGAATGAAGTTTACAGTCTTTGGCCACCTAACCCATACTCTGTCTGCGGTTTTCTTTGCCCTTCCCTGATCTTCATGACTTTGCATTTGGCGGGGTTAAATTCGAGGAGCCAGTTGCTGGACCAGGCTTCCAGCCTGTCCAGGTCTCTTTGTAGTCCTGCCTGATCCTCATCCAATTTAATTCTCCTCATTAACTTCACATCATCTGCAAACAGGGACACTTCTGAGTCTATCCCTTCCGTCATGTCATTCACATATACCAAAAATAGCACTGGTCCAAGTACTGACCCCTGTGGAACTCCGCTTGTCACAGGCACCCACTCTGATACCTCGTCACATAACATCACTCGTTGTTGCCTCCCTGTCAGATATTCTCTGATCCATTGCAGTGCCCTTCCTGTTATATGTGCCTGATCCTCTAGCTCGTGCACTAATCTCTTGTGGAGAACTGTGTTGAAGGCCTTCTTGCAGTCCAATAAAATGCAATCTACCCACCCTTCTTTCTCTTGTCTTGCTTCCATTACCTTGTCATAAAACTCCAGTAGGTTTGTGACAGGATTTGCCTTCCATGAATCCGTGCTGGTTGTCGTTTATAAGCTTGCTCTGCTCTAGGTGCTCCTCCACTCTCCTCCTGATAATCTTCATGACTTTGCATACTGTACACGTCAGTGACACTGGTCTATAGTTTAGTGCCTCGTTTCTGTCTCCTTTTTTAAAAATGTGGACTACATTTGCCGTCTTCCATACCTCAGGTAGTTGCCCAGTTTCAGTGGATGTGTTGAAAATTGTTGTTAGTGGCACACACACTATCTCTGCTCCCTCTCTAAGGACCCACAGAGAAATGTTGTCCGGTCCCACCGCTTTTGAGGTATCAAGGTCACTTAGCAGCTTCATCTCCTCCTTGGTTGTGTGTACTTCATCCAACACTTGTTGGTATATCCCTTGTTGGTGTTCCCCTCTGTTCTGACTTCCTAGAGTCCTTTTTGTCTCCACTGTAAATAATAATAATAATAATAATAATATAATATTTTTATTTCGATGCATGTTACAAGTGTACAATGTTATTGGTAGTTACAATTATAAAACTGTAATGCAAGGAGACTAACACCATATCCCCATTAAAATCAGGCATAATCACAGACAATACCACTGACCACTACCCGACCTTTCTCATAACAAATCTCGGAAAATTACCACTAGAGACTACTAAAGTTACCTTCAGACTACATAATGAGACAGCAATAAATAGCTTTATAACAGCTATGACAAACATTGACTGGCAAACAGAAATAGACAACTTCCCAGATACTGACTTATGTATTAATAATTTTCTTAAAAAGACCCAATACCTCTATAATAAGCACTGCCCTAAAAAAACTAAACAAATCACAACTAAAAGATTAAATAGTCCCTGGCTAACCCCCAGCATACTCAAATCCATTAATATAAAGCACCTATATGAAAAACAGTACAGAATGGGACAAATATCAAGAGAACAAACAAAACGCTACTCATCAAACCTAACGAGTCTGATAAGAAGGTCAAAAAAACTGTACTATGAGAACAGATTACATAACTTAAAAGGTGATATAAAAAGACCTGGAAAACCCTATCTGAAATTCTAGGAACAAAAAGATATCCACAAACAGAACAATCAAACTAACAAAACCAGATGAACCCCTACTCCCACCTATTGAAACAGCAAACAAACTCAATGATTTCTTCTCCACCATAGGTAAAAAGCTGGCAAGCAAAATCCCAAGTTCTAATACTCCACCTAACGACTATCTCACTTGTACCTATCCGAACACACTATTCCTAGCCCCAACCAACCCAATAGAAGTTTCACTTATAATCAACACATTAAAAAACAAAGCAGGTGACCTAAATAACTTACCACCTTATATATACAAAAAGCCTCTCAAGTTCTCTCACCAATTATTGCAACACTTTTTAACAAATCCATTGAATCCTCTACCTTCCCATCAATACTCAAAATAGCGAGGGTCACCCAATACATAAGGGAGGAGATCAAGCAGACCTGAATAACTACAGGCCGATATCTAACTTACCCTTCTCTCCAAAATCTTTGAAAAATTAATTCATAGACAAATATATTCCTACCTCACCTCCAACAACGTACTCAACCACTGTCAATTTGGATTCAGGCCTAATAAAAATACAAATGATGCCATTATACACATGTTAGAAATAATTTACACCGCCCTTGAGAAAAAGAAATCCCAGTGGGAATCTTCATTGATTTACGTAAAGCTTTTGATACAGTTGACCATGATCTGTTACACTTAAAATTATCGCACTATGGTATAAGAGGACACTCCTTAAACTACCTAAAATCATACCTTAGCAACAGAAACCAATATGTGTACACTAATGGAGCTAGCTCCACCGCGCAAACTATTACCGTAGGGGTCCCACAGGGAAGTGTTCTTGGCCCACTACTCTTTCTCATTTACATTAACGACCTACCAAATGCATCTCAACTACTCAAACCCATACTTTTTGCAGATGACACTACATACGTTATCTCTCACCCAAGCCCAGACACACTAGCCAACACTGCAAATACTGAATTGCAGAAAATATCTACCTGGATGATGACCAACAAACTAACTCTCAATATTGATAAAACCTATTTTATCCAGTTTGGGAACAGAGCTGCAAACGCACCACTTAACATAATGATAAACGGGTCCCCTATCGCAAAACTCACAGAGGGAAAATTCTTAGGAATACATCTTGACAGTGGCCTCAAATTTCAGACACACATACAACAAATCTCCAAGAAAGTCTCAAAGACCATGGGAATACTATCCAAGATACGGTACTATGTTCCACAACCAGCTCTCCTTACCCTATATCACTACCTCATTTACCCCTACCTCACCTATGGAATCTGCGCATGGGGCTCTACATCAATAACTCATCTCAGACCACTAATAACACAACAAAAGGCAGCAGTTAGAATGATAACAAATTCTCACTCCAGGCAACATACTCCACCAATATTCAAAACCTAAACTTACTCACCATACAAGACATCCATACTTTTACTGTGCCTATTACATACATAGAACACTCTATGCAGATATTAACCCACCACTCAAACTTCTCCTTACTAATTTTAACAGGACACATGACCATAACACTAGACACAGATCACTCCTCGATGTTCCCCGTGTCCACCTAACACTATGTAAAAACTCAATGCACATAAAGGCACGAAAATTTGGAATTCATTACCTGTCATTGCCAAAGAAACCCTACCTGTACCCCAATTCAAAACGATGCTAAAAACCACCTTCTCACCCAAAGATAATTGCTCCATATCAACCATTCCCAGCAAAGTAGAATAATCACTTAACGTAAAACCTGACTTTCAAGTCAATGTAATGTATGAATGAACGATTGAATGAATGAATGTAAAACCTGTTATGAATAATACTTACTTAGCTAATTATTCCCAACACTGATATTATAATGACCACGTAAACTAACTGCAATGCAATTGTTTTAAATTGTTTTAAATTGTTATCTCACTCAATTAGTTGCATTGCTGCAATAAATTGCTACAATTAATTGATATGTTCAACTTATATTCAAACTTTAAAACTTAGATAAGCAACTTTACTTATTTTATAAATTATCAACCATAACTTTTTATTATTTTATTATTACTATTGCTTTAATTTGTTTAATCTGATTTAATTAATTTTATAATGAAGACAAAAGTACAAAACTATGTTCAAATTTCATAGCTTAAATACTCACCTTTACTCATTGTATACTATCTACAATAATTCTTACAATCTAGTTTTAAGTTAATTTTAAGTCTGCCCAAAATGCCCTGCATACTAGGGGCTTTTGGCATGTACACCTCATGTAATCTAAATAACCAAATGTAATTCTTTGTATCATGTCCAAATAAAAATTATTATTATTATTATTATTATTATTATTATTATTATTATAGAGCCACTGGCATGCCATGGCATTAGGGACAGTTTATTCTAAAGACTTATTAACTAAGTACTTAATGCTAGAGAAATTGATTGAGTTTATTCTAGTTCGGTATTATTTTAAATTATAATATGATTATACATACTATTAAAAGACAATACAAGAGAAATTGGTTGAGTTTAATCTAGTTGTATATTTTATTTCAAGTTACAATATGTTGATGCTATACTTGTATAATAACAATACTAGAAAAATTTATTGCATTTCTTCTAGTTATATATTTTATTTCACATTAACAAAATGATGATACTATAAGATTTTAAATGACAATATGATGATATGAAATTGCAACAAGTGTTAAGGAGGATGAACATATCAAATTGAGATTATCTTAAGTAAAATAATACAGTGGTCCCTCGGTTTTCGCCGAAAATTCGTTCCAGAATGCTGCTCAAGTGCCATTACCGAACGAATTTACTCTTTAAGAAATAATGTCACGTAAGTTACACTTGCAACAGCACTTACGAAAATACACTTACATAAATGTTCGAGTTTGGAGATGCACGAAAACCGAGGGACCACTGTATTGGGTTTGGAAGTTTGTTACAGTATGAGTATTTAGTATAGGGTGAGTAGGTGATTTTTGAGAAGAGTCTTGAATTGATTTTCGGACAAGGTTAACTTGATATTTACTGGTAATGAATTCCAGATTCTGGGGCCCTTTATGTGCATAGAATTTTTACATTGGTTAGTATGGACTCGGGTATGTCAAATAGTGATCTGTGTCTTGTGTCATGTTCGTGGGACTATTAAAGTTGTTGAGGAGAATTCTGAGCGGAGGGTTGATATTAGCATGTAGAGTTTTATGTATGTAGAAGGCACATGAATAGGTATGAATATTTTTTATGGTGAGTAGTTTTAAGGTTCTAATATAGGTGGAGTATGCTGTCTAGAGTGGGAATTTATCATCCTGACTGCAGCCTTTTGCTGGGTTAGAGTGGTCTAAGGTGATTTAATGTTGTTGAGCCCCATGCACAGATTCCATAGGTGAGATAAGGGTAGATAAGAGAATGATATAGTGCAATGAGAACTGGTTGGGCACATAATAGCGTATCTTAGATAATATACCTACTGTCCTTGAGATTTTCTTGGAAATTTGTTGTATGTGTGTTTGGAATTTAAGACTACTGTCAAGGTGGATTCCTAGGAATTTTCCCTCTGTGAGCCTTGTGATGGGTGAACCATTTAGCGTTATGTTAAGTGGAACATTTGTAGCTTTGTTTCCAAAATAGTAGCTGTTATACATAACAGTAATGTCCATGTTGGCCTTATTGGGCGATTCATTTTGTTACTGTCCAGTGGGTAAATGTGACCGCAGTCGATTTTGGATAACTCCCTAAGAGTGGTGTAGACAGTTTGATATCTATTATGCACCCCATACCCATCCTGTGGGCGGTAGTCAAAAGATTACAGAGGTACATAATGGGTCCAGAGACCGGGCCCCAAAGTTTTGATAGCTGAGAAAGTTACAAAGGTTGTACACCGGTAGTCGGCCTACGTCAAATTCGCCTTTACGTCACTTTTCTAGAGTAAATTTTAGTTCGGTGAATCTCATTAGGTCCAACTTTACGTCACTCAGGAACGTTACCTTTGATATACCTTTGAAGAGTTTCAAGAGTAACTACTCTCAGAGCCTGGCCATGGGCCAGGATCGTCAAGTGCTTGCCTGGTCAACCAGTCTGTTGCTGCTGGAGGCCCGCTGCCCCACATATCCATCATCACATTTCCAGTATACAGCGTGAGGGATGCAGTATGCTAGACTAGGCGTGACATGGGGGACTCGCCTTTACAGACACAAACATGTGCCATCCACCGCAATAAATATTCTCACGTCACAAACTTTGAAGGGGGTTAGCACAGCGACGGTTTCACAAAAACAGAACCAAAAGCAGGAGCCTGAAGGTGGCCAATAGTTACTTTTTAGAGACCATCGAGCATAATGTTACAGGTTAGCCAGACCCATCATTCACATCCACGATTCTTCAGTCAAAATTTTATTCATTCCTCTCCCCTCTCCTTACCTCACGACCTTTTTATTTCCTGCATCTCTTCCATGACCTCTTGAGCTTTACCTCTTTACTCGTTTGTCTTACGTCAGTGTAAGTATGTTTTCTCTATATTAATAAAGTTCACCTCTGGACAATACTTTGCAGCAGTAATTTAAAATTTTGCCATTACAGTGTCTACTTTCAGGTCGATGTTATCGACCAAATAAAGAGAACCTCGAGACTGATAAAGTCCAACTATAATTATAAACAAGAGAAAGCAAGTCCCAGGAATTGTGGAGATCATAAGCTTCTAGAATTATAAGCTGGCTGGCTGACGCAGGGCACCCCCCCCCCCAGAAACTCCATAATGCTAGTTGGTGCAGAGCACCCTCCCCCCCTGCTGGATGGCGCTGGGCGCTGCACAACTGGAAACCCCACAAAGCTACCTGGCGCAGTGCTGCGCCAAATTGGAAACCCCAGTACTGGCACAAGGCGTCCCCCCGGAAACCCCTGTACTGGCGCAAGGCGTCCCCCCGGAAACCCCAGTACTGGCGCAAGGCGTCCCCGGAAACCCTGTACTGGCGCAAGGCGTCCCCGGAAACCCCTGTACTGGCGCAAGGCGTCCCCCCGGAAACCCCAGTACTGGCGCAAGGCGTCCCTCCGGAAACCCCAGTACTGGCGCAAGGCGTCCCCCCGGAAACCCCAGTACTGGCGCAAGGCGTCCCCCCGGAAACCCCAGTACTGGCGCAAGGCGTCCCCGGAAACCCCAGTACTGGCGCAAGGCGTCCCCCGGAAACCCCAGTACTGGCGCAAGGCGTCCCCGAAACCCCAGTACTGGCGCAAGGCGTCCCCGGAAACCCCAGTACTGGCGCAAGGCGTCCCCGGAAACCCCAGTACTGGCGCAAGGCGTCCCCGGAAACCCCAGTACTGGCGCAAGGCGTCCCCGGAAACCCCAGTACTGGCGCAAGGCGTCCCCGGAAACCCCAGTACTGGCGCAAGGCGTCCCCGGAAACCCAGTACTGGCGCAAGGCGTCCCCGGAAACCCAGTACTGGCGCAAGGCGTCCCCGGAAACCCCAGTACTGGCGCAAGGCGTCCCCGGAAACCCCAGTACTGGCGCAAGGCGTCCCCGAAACCCCAGTACTGGCGCAAGGCGTCCCCGGAAACCCCAGTACTGGCGCAAGGCGTCCCCGGAAACCCCAGTACTGGCGCAAGGCGTCCCCGGAAACCCCAGTACTGGCGCAAGGCGTCCCCGAAACCCCAGTACTGGCGCAAGGCGTCCCCGAACCCCAGTACTGGCGCAAGGCGTCCCCGAAACCCCAGTACTGGCGCAAGGCGTCCCCGGAAACCCCAGTACTGGCGCAAGGCGTCCCCGGAAACCCCAGTACTGGCGCAAGGCGTCCCGCGGAAACCCCAGTACTGCGCAAGGCGTCCCCGGAAACCCCAGTACTGCGCAAGGCGTCCCCGGAAACCCCAGTACTGGCGCAAGGCGTCCCCGGAAACCCCAGTACTGGCGCAAGGCGTCCCCGGAAACCCCAGTACTGGCGCAAGGCGTCCCCGGAAACCCCAGTACTGGCGCAAGGCGTCCCCGGAAACCCCAGTACTGGCGCAAGGCGTCCCCCGGAAACCCCAGTACTGGCGCGAAGGCGTCCCCCCGGAAACCCCAGTACTGGCGCAAGGCGTCCCCCCGGAAACCCCAGTACTGGCGCAAGGCGTCCCCCCGGAAACCCCAGTACTGGCGCAAGGCGTCCCCCCGGAAACCCCAGTACTGGCGCAAGGCGTCCCCCCGGAAACCCCAGTACTGGCGCAAGGCGTCCCCGGAAACCCCAGTACTGGCGCAAGGCGTCCCCGGAAACCCCAGTACTGGCGCAAGGCGTCCCCGGAAACCCCAGTACTGGCGCAAGGCGTCCCCGGAAACCCCAGTACTGGCGCAAGGCGTCCCCGGAAACCCCAGTACTGGCGCAAGGCGTCCCCCCGGAAACCCCAGTACTGGCGCAAGGCGTCCCCCCGGAAACCCCAGTACTGGCGCAAGGCGTCCCCCCGGAAACCCCAGTACTGGCGCAAGGCGTCCCCGGAAACCCAGTACTGGCGCAAGGCGTCCCCGGAAACCCCAGTACTGGCGCAAGGCGTCCCCGGAAACCCCAGTACTGGCGCAAGGCGTCCCCGGAAACCCCAGTACTGGCGCAAGGATCCCCGGAAACCCCAGTACTGGCGCAAGGCATCCCCGGAAACCCCAGTACTGGCGCAAGGCATCCCCGGAAACCCCAGTACTGGCGCAAGGCATACCCCCCGGAAACCCCAGTACTGGCGCAAGGCATCCCCCCGGAAACCCCAGTACTGGCGCAAGGCATCCCCTCGGAAACCCCAGTACTGGCGCAAGCCATCCCCCCGGAAACCCCAGTACTGGCGCAAGGCGCCCCTTAAGCAAGACGTGAAGAGAATTAGTAAGGTTAAGGCGATTTGATAAAGCTCTCTTCCTGTCCATCCACAAGCCTAATTCTCTTCCTGTATCCACAATCTTACTAACTCTCTTGCTGTATCCACAAGTACTGGAGTTTATAGCATTTCGTGAGTCAGTATTCAGTAGTATTTATGTTTGCTAGGAGTTTACCTGTTGCTTACCTAGAGTCTACCAGAAGTTTACATAGTTTCCTCGTCCATCTGATGGCTGTCCTCTGCAAATATCCTCTTTACACTAAATCAGTATTTAGCTGCTATTGCTGGTGCTACTATCTTAATACGTTAACTTAAGTCACATTAACTTAAGGCCTAGAGCTATCAACACATCAGGAGCTTGTATGCAATGTTGCAGAAAAAGAGGTCTAAGCAAATACGATCACTTCAGCAAAGGCGTTTCCTGTGATCGCATTTGCTTGGACCTCCTCTTTTTTGCAACACTGCAAGTTCCATATGTGTTGATTGCAACACGTGGTTATTTTACATACAGATCAATTAATCTCCTGAGCTTGTTACTACACAAGGGTAATTATTATTATTATAATCAAAAGAAACGCTAAACCACAAGGGGCTACACAAGGGTAAATGAGTCTGCATGTCACCTGTTTACCACCCATCAACAACACTTTAATCCAAAAAAATAGGGAGTTAAACTCTTATGTATACTGACATACACCTCTGGGCGTAAATGTTCCGCAAGTAAACCCTTGAATAAAATAGTCAATCTACCTGTGAGGAGAGCAGAGTGAAATAACGACCGTTCCTTAGCCAGGTCACAAAGAAATGGATAAAAATAACAAGAAGAGAAGAGGCTCCGTGTCACCAAGTTAATGACGTCAGTGTGGTTAAGAACCTGAATCACAGGTGGCGCAGTCATCATTGTTCCACCACTGCCATGGTGATTAACGCCAGTCAAACATACCTAGCAACCACACACAAAGTTATTAACGCACACACAGTTTATATTATATTATATTATATATTATATATATATATATATATATATATATATATATATATATATATATATATATATATATTTATATATATATATATATATATATATATATATATATATATATATATATATATATATATATATATATATATATATATAATCACAAAATATTACAAATAAAACTTTCTCTCAGAGAGTTAATGGCAGTATGTGTTAAAATGTTTCACAATTTTCCTTTGTTTTCAGGGGTAAGCTTATGTAATATTTTGTTTTTAACTTGTGGTTAAAAATTTACTCTAGTGCTTCTTTATATCACTCTTACATTCACTGCCATGTTTTATAAAACTTACGCAAGTTGATATATATTTTGCCTACCATTATCCTACATAAAAATCAGCACAATGTGTATTTTCTTCGTATCTTTCTTGGTAGTGACGTAGATTAATTTGTAGCTGTGAGCCGAAAATATATGTACACTTATATACCAAGAGAATAGATACACCGAGAAGTGTACGTCTCTCAGCGTATATATGCAAAGAGTTTACATTAATCGCTGTTTTAAACATTAAAGTAGTCTTGACGGGTGAATAGATGACATGCAGCCATAGCGACACTTAACTACTCTTAATGTTTAAGCATTAAGAGCAGCGACGGATCTACTATGAAACTAATGAAGCTCAAGAAAATTGGGTCTACTGTACGAGATGTGGTTGCAAAGGGGCTCCCAAAAACAGTTCAAGTTACATTGCTCCAAAAAATGTAAGTCCGCCACTGACTAAGAGCACTGTCATCCATAAATGCTCTCAACTCATCAAGTATAACTTGTAGCATGCTCGTGTCAGAAGCCAGGCACAGGTATGGTAGGATTCTGGATAGTAGAGTCAGAGTGCACATGCTGTGGATTCCATCTCACATTGGTCTTCAGATGCATGATAGAACTGATAAATTGGCTAAGTTTTATGCTTTCAAAGAGGGGATAGATTACAATCTTGGCTTGTCAGTTAGCAGTTTGAGAACAATAATACGAAAAGAACTTCAACTGAATTTTATTGACTTAAGACTCAGGGAGTTTGACACCAGTCAGTCCATCTATCATCATTCTATCATGCAGGAGGAGCCACATGTCTATGGTGCATGCAACAAAATAAGCAGACTCTTGGATGTCACTACCGCCCGCCTCCGGCTGGTTACAAGTATCTTTGGCAGGTTAAATCACCACCAGCAGATGTAGACCAAACAAGATGTAAACTTTGCCAGTTGGATTATTGTCACACCCTGCGTCATTATGTACTGGAGTGCGATAAAATTAATGAATTCAGAGACTACTCATTCAGAAATGTTCAAGATATGTCAAAGTATTTTATCCACAGTGGTATATTACAGACCATTCTGGAAAAATACCCTGACTTTGCTCCCTGTAAATAAAGCATTGACACGGGGTGTGTGTGTGTGTGTGTATGTACATGTGTGTATGTGTATGTGTGTATGTATATACATGTATGCGTGTGTATGTGTATATATGTATGTGTATATGTATATGTGTGTGTGTGTGACCCAACAATTAAAATTTGCACCAATAACTCATTACAGTTGTGGCTGGGTGTAGACTAATAGATTGCTCATTGCTTTATAATTTGTTCATGAGTGCAACCATGAACAGACGTAAGTAAATTTACTTACATGATTCATTACTTTGTAACTAGTGAATTAATTACCATTGTACCTTGTTCAGCTATCAAAACTTTGGGGCCCAGTCTCTGGACCCTATATATACCTTTGTAATCTGCAAATACCTTTGTAACTTGTCATGATTGTGACCATCTGAGTTCATTACATTTGTAACTTGCTCAGCTATCAAACTTTGAGGTCCAGTCCCTGGACCCATTATGTACCTCTGTAATCTTTTGACTACCGCCCACAGGATGGGTATGGGGTGCATAATAAAGATATCAAACTAAACTAAGAGCAACAGTACATACACACCAATAAGTGTATATTTCAAAAATATATACCCAGAATTTACTTCAGCCCTCTTTTTAGGGATAAATGGTCTTCAATGTTGATGTGCAGGTGAAATGCAAATCTTACTATCTCTTGTACAGTCTATAGATCGCAGCAAACCACCCACCCATCAGTTTAGATTTTAGATTTTGCCACCGAAGTGGCTAGTTTATTGTGCAACCCATATCCATCCTGTGGACGGTAGCGCAAGAGCATATGGATACACAAAGGCCTAGGCACTAGGAAAGGGTTAACAATTGTATATTTGGGTTTATATCTACATTTCAATTATCTGTTACAAGCAAATTTAGGAAATTTGCTTAGTACAAATGGTATCTTATTTCATGAATAAGATATCTTGACATGTCACATAGGTTATTATACTGTCTATCTCTATATTCCTCAATAAGTGCACAATTAAGCACATAGTGTTCAAAACAGTGACCATATTCCTGATCACATAATTTGCATTTAGTTTGATCATCATGTTTTACTACCTAATTTGGTTGCAGGGCCCAGACTCAGCTC
>WNWK01011202.1:0-65768 GCA_009830355.1 Cherax destructor
TCTATTATATTGTGATTTGAGTAGTATATTGTTTTTGATATGATGACATTTTGTGTAAGATCATCATTGTTAGTGAAGATGAGGTCCAGCGTATTCTCCAATCTTGTAGGCTTTATTATTTGCTGGTTTAAGGTGAATTTGGTGCAGAGATTTAAAAGCTCGTGGGTATGCAAGTTTTCATCTGAGCTGCCTCCTGGTGTTATCTCTGCTACCACATTATTTGCAATATTCCTCCATTTTAGGTGCCTTAGGTTGAAATCCCCCAGGAGTAAGATGATGGGGGCAGGAGCTGGAAGGTTTTCCAGACAGTGGTCAATTTTCAGAAGCTGTTCCTGGAATTGTTGGGAAGTTGCATCCGGAGGCTTGTATACAACCATGATGACCAGGTTTTGATTCTCGATATTTACTGCTAAAACTTCAACTACATCATTTGAGGCATTTAGTAGTTCTGAGCATATAAGTGACTCTGTGATATACAGGCCAACACCCCCCCCCCTCCCCCCTTTTGCCTGTTCACTCTGGTAGCCCAGGATCCATATTTCATTGTCCAAGTGATCCTTTATGTGGGTCTCTGTGAAAGCTGCAAACATTGCATTTGACTCCACAAGCAGTCCACGGATGTAAGGTATTTTGTTTTGTCGCTGGCTTCAGACCCTGTATATGTATTTGCAAAGATGAATGTCGTCGGATTGGTTGTATGGGGGGGGCGGGGTCTTTTTTCCTGGTACTAATATCTATTGTTCTTGAGTGGAGGTCATTGACTGTGATTCCACTCCAGAAATGATTGCAGTTGGTGTACAATTTCTGTCATTTCCTGCCAGCTTTTTTATCTTCCTGGCACTAAAAAAACTCTCTCTGGAGTGGCTTTGGCTACCCAGGTTTTCCCATGGTCTGGATGTTCTGTGTCATCTTGTACCCTTTAGGTAGTGTGCCTGGCAATATAGGTTCTAGCACTGTCTTTCCTGAACTAATGAGTGGCACATTTCAGGGTGGAAAAGACAGTCATGTCATGTCATGATTTTGCTAGTCAATTGTATTATACACAAATAACCCACATATAGGAGAATGAAACTTATGATAAACTTGTAGAGGTTAGAATTTACTATACGTATTTTACTTATTTTATAATTTAATAATTTTTTAATGGGTTTTTAAATGAGCAGAACTATTATTGGGAGAATGAATGGAAGAAGATGATGCAAGCGATGCCAGAGGATTCCTCATTACCACTGATACCACAAGACAATTGGCAAAAGTTCTTGAAGCTACTAAAACGGTACTCTACGCTTGTGATTCCTAAATCAAGAATGGCAGAAGTCAGTAGGAAACATCTAAAGAGGGTAATTATGTTAAAGTTATTAGTTTCTCTTCTCATGGATATTAAAAAATGTGTCTAATTTTTGTGCATATACAGGACACTCCTGGTGAGTTTAGTTTTCTGTTTATATTTATTGTTGCACTTTGTCTTTGAGAGTAGCCACTTAAATTCTTGGACAATAGTTAAAGCTCTCATAGTTTTCTCTTGTTTTGCTAATGTTTATCATATTTTTAATGACATAGTAGGGTCTGTACATTGTTATGTCATGATGGAGATCAGCTAATTTTGATGGTATCATTATTGGCCAAAAGTTCAGTATCAGTGTTGGAATCAGCAGCAGCAGTTTTTTTTTTTTTTTTTTAATTATTGTTGGTACATATTTCATTTCGTGTTTAGAAGGACCTGTAAACTGTCATATCTGTGTGCCTCTGGCCAGACAGTGATAGTGTGAATGATGGTGAAAGTGGTTTTTTTTTTTAGTCACCCTGCCTAGGTGGGAGATGGCCAGCGTGTTAAAAAAACAAGTCTCATTTTTGCTACTATCTGTATTTTTAAGTGAATTTATTATTGATGCTTTTTCTAAAGAAATGGTAGGAGCCAAGTAGAAAAAATTGGATAATTCCCTGTCAGATGGCTACTTATGTTAACTTGAACTTTGGGATTGTTGTTTGTAAGATTAGCTTCTACTGTAGTATTTTGAACACAGGAAGCAGTTTAAGGCCTGTTGCACCTGCCATAACCAAAGTTAGCAAAATTGCGAGCAACAAGGGCCAGGCAAATACTTAGGGGTAGCTTTTTATTTATCCATATAGTATTCCTGATGAGCTGTTGGAGTGTGAGCAGGGTAATATTTTGTGAAGGCATTCAGGGAAACCGGTTAGCCGGACATGAGTCCTGGAAATTGGAAGTACAATGCCTGCACTTTAAAGGAGGGGTTTGGGATATTGGCAGTTTGGAGGGACATCTAAACTGTCATATCTGAGCACCTCTGAAAAGACAGTTAGTTACCATTTTGTCATAGGCACATGTCGATTAGACACTAGGCCTGTTGTATGTGTGTGTGTGTGTGTAAGGAAACACTTCGAAATGTTTCTGCCCCGCCGGGAATTGAACCCAGGCCCTCCGTGCCTGAAGCGAGAGCTTTACCCACCAGGCCACCGGGGCAGTGATTATGTATGAGTGATGGTGAAAGTGTTGAATGATGATGAAAGTTTTTCTTTTCTTTTTGGGTCACCCTACCTCGGTGGGAAACGGCCGACATATTAAAAAAAATATATTCCTTCACCAATATGTACAATATTTACACAGTTAAGATATTAAGTTAGCAGTATAATGATAAGACAGAGCAAAGAGCCACTCAAAATCAGAATGGGGGCGTGTCTCAAGCGGTGTTCCACAGGGGTCAGTTTTGGGCCCCCTGTTGTTTACAATTTACATAAACGACATAGATGAGGGAATAAATAGTAACATAAGTAAATTATATATATATATAGAGGGGCCACAGATATATCAGATCACTTTTTAGTTGTAGCTAAAGTGGGAGTAAAAGGTAGATGGGATACAAGGAAAATAGAAGCAGTAAGTAAGAGAGAGGTGAAGGTTTATAAACTAAAAGAGGAGGCAGTTAGGGTAAGATATAAACAACTATTGGAGGATAGATGGGCTAGTGAGAGTGTAGGCAATGGGGTGGAAGATGTATGGAGTAGGTTAAAGAATGTAGTGTTAGAGTGTTCAGCAGAAGTTTGTGGTTACAGGAAAGTGGGTGTGGGAGGGAAGAAGAGCGATTGGTGGAATGATGATGTAAAGAGAATAGTAAGGGAGAAAAAGTTAGCATATGAGAGGTTTTTACAAAGTAGAAGTGATGCAAGGAGGGAAGAGTATATGAAGAAAAAAAGAGAGGTTAAGAGAGTGGTCAAGCAATGTAAAAAGAGAGCAAATGAGAGAATGGGTGAGATGTTATCAACAAATTTTGTTGAAAATAAGAAAAAGTTTTGGAGTGAGATTAATAAGTTGAGGAAGCCTAGGGAACAAATGGATTTGACAGTTAAAAATAGGAGAGGAGAGTTATTAAATGGAGAGTTAGAGGTATCGGGAAGATGGAGGGAATATTTTGAGGAGTTGTTAAATGTTGATGAAGACAGGGAAGCTGTGATTTCGTGTAGAGGGCAAGGAGGAATAACATCTTGTAGGAATGTGGAAGAGCCAGTTGTGAGTGTGGGGAAAGTTCGTGAAGCAGTGGGTAGAATGAAAGGGGGTAAGGCAGCTGGGATTGATGGGATAAAGGTAGAAATATTAAAAGCAGGCGGAGATATAGTTTTGGAGTGGTTGGTGCTATTATTTAATACATGTATGGAAGAGGGTAAGGTACCTAGGGACTGGCAGAGAGCGTGTATTGTTCCTTTGTATAAAGGCAAACGGGACAAAAGAGAGTGCAAAAATTATAGGGGAATAAGTCTGTTGAGTATACCAGGTAAAGTGTATGGTAGAGTTATTATTGAAAGAATTAAGAATAAGACTGAGAGCAGAATAGCAGATGAACAAGGTGGCTTTAGGAAAGGTAGGGGGTGTGTAGACCAAGTGTTTGCAGTAAAACATATAGGTGAACAGTATTTGGATAAGGGTAAAGAGGTTTTTGTGGCATTTATGGATTTGGAAAAGGCGTATGATAGGGTGGATAGGGGGGCAATGTGGCAGATGTTGCAGGTGTATGGAATAGGAGGTAGGTTACTGAAAGCAGTGAAGAGCTTTTATGAGGATAGTGAGCCATGAGGATAGAGGGAGATTATTTCCCGGTAAAAGTAGGCCTTAGACAGGGATGTGTGATGTCACCGTGGTTGTTCAATATATTTATAGATGGGGTTGTAAGAGAAGTGAATGCGAGGGTCTTGGCAAGAGGTGTGGGGTTAAAAGACAAAGAATCAAATACAAAGTGGGAGTTGTCACAGTTGCTTTTTGCTGATGACACTGTGCTTTTGGGAGATTCTGAAGAGAAGTTGCAGAGGTTGGTGGATGAATTTGGTAAGGTATGTAAAAGAAGAAAATTGAAAGTGAATATAGGAAAGAGTAAGGTGATGAGGATAACAAAAAGATTAGGTGACGAAAGATTGGATATCAGATTGGAGGGAGAGAGTATGGAGGAGGTGAATGTATTCAGATATTTGGGAGTGGACATGTCAGCAGATGGGTCTATGAAGGATGAGGTGAATCATAGAATTGATGAGGGGAAAAGGGTGAGTGGTGCACTTCGAGTCTGTGGAGACAAAGAACTTTGTCCATGGAAGTTAAGAGGGGAATGTATGAGAGTATAATTATACCAACACTCTTATATGGGTGTGAAGCATGGGTGATGAATGTCGCAACGAGGAGAAGGCTGGAGGCAGTGGAGATGTCATGTCTGAGGTCAATGTGTGGTGTGAATATAATGCAGAGAATTCGGAGTTTGGAAATTAGAATGAGGTGCGGGATTACCAAAACTATTATCCAGAGGGCTGAGGAGGGGTTGTTGAGGTGGTTCGGACATGTAGAGAGAATGGAACGAAACAGAATGACCTCGAGAGTGTATAAATCTGTAGTAGAGGGAAGGCGGGATAGGGGTCGGCCTAGGAAAGGTTGGAGGGAGGGGGTAAAAAAGGTTTTGTGTGCGAGGGGCTTGGATTTCCAGCAAGCATGCGTGTGCATATTTGATAGGAGTGAATGGAGACAAATGGTTTTTAATACTTGACGTGCTGTTGGAGTGTGAGCAAAGTAACATTTATGAAGGGATTCAGGGAAACCGGCAGGCCGGACTTGAGTCCTGGAGATGGGAAGTACAGTGTCTGCACTCTGAAGGACGGGTGTTAATGTTGCAGTTTTATAACTGTAGTGTAAAGCACCCCTCTGGCAAGACAGTGATGGAGTGAATGATGACGAAAGTTTTTCTTTTTCGGGCCACCCTGCCTTGGTGGGAATCGGCCGATGTGTTAATAAAAAAAAAAAATAAGTAAATTTGCTGATGACACTAAAATAGGCCGCCCAATTCATTCAAATGAGGACATTAGAGCACTCCAGGATGATTTGAATAGACTGTTGCAGTGGTTGGAGAAGTGGCAGATGCAGTTTAATGTAAACAAATGCAAAGTTCTAAATGTTGGGCAGGACAATAACCATGCCACATTTAAGCTGAATAATGTAGATCTTATTACTTGTGATTGCGAGAAGGATTTAGGAGTTCTGGTTAGTAGTAATCTGAAGCCAAGACAACAGTGCATAAGTGTTCGCAATAAAGCTAACAGAATCCTTGGCTTCATATCAAGAAGTATAAATAATAGAAGTCCTCAGGTTTTTCTTCAACTCTATATATCTTTGGTTAGACCTCATTTAGATTATGCTTCACAGTTCTGGTCACCGTATTACAGAATGGATATAAATGCACTGGAAAACGTACAAAGGAGGATGACAAAAGTTGATCCCATGTATCAGAAATCTTCCCTATGAGGATAGACTGAGGGCACTGAATCTGCACTCTCTAGAAAGGCGTAGAATTAGGGGGGATATGTTTGAGGTGTATAAATGGAAAACAGGAATAAATAGAGGGGATGTAAATAGCATGCTGAAAATATCCAGCCAAGACAGGACTCGCCCAATGGTTTCAAGTTGGAAAAGTTCAGATTCAGGAAGGATATAGGAAAGCACTGGTTTGGTAATAGAGTTGTGGATGAGTGGAACAAACTCCCGAGTACCGTCATAGATGCTAAGACGTTGTGTAGTTTTAAAGATAGGTTAGATAAATACATGGGTGGGTGTGGATGGGTGTGAGTTTGGACCTGACTAGCTTGTACTACCAGGTCAGTAGCCGTACTAATTCCTTAAGTGGAAGTGACCTGACCAGGTGGTCGGTTGACCAGGTGGTCGGCTAGATAATTATATGAGTGGGTGCGGTTGGGTGTGAGTTGGTCCTGACTAGCTTGTGCTACTAGGTCAGATGCAGTGCTCCTTCCTTAAGTAAATGTAACCTGACCTGGCTGGGTCGGGGCATTGGCTTAAGCCGTTGGAGACTTGGACGTGCCTCGCATGGGCCAGTAGGCCTGCTGCAGTGTTCCTTCTTTCTTATGTTTCTTATGTTCTTAAAACAAGAGCAGTGGATTCATCCAGAGTAAGTGAGGGATTGCTTCACGGCCAGGCAGGCAGGTATGATGTCACCTTGGCTGGGGATCCAGCTTTCACCTGACTGGTGGATTGAACTGGACAGTTAATACAGCAATGGGGCCCAGAACTGCTATACTCTGAATTGCCAGTTTGCTCGTCGAGAGGGCATGTAAGTGGTTGTATGATGAATGTTGAGTAAAGTGTAACATAATCAACGCACGCCACATTTAGCAAAGAAGTTTTTCAATTTGTTCAAAGTGTCAGTACTCAAGAGAGGGGCAAGAGGGTGGTTCATTTGCTTTAGAGAGGGTTACTTCTTTGCCATTTCCCACCACATGGTAAAATATCTAAATTTTTAGAGGTTCTACACCTTGCTTGTATCAGAAATTAATGTTAAATGGTTTTCTATTCATTTTTTTTTCATCACACTGGTCATCTCCCACCAAGACAGGGTGACCCCCCAAAAAAAAAAAAAAAAAAAACACATTTTCATCATTCAACACTTTCACCATCATTCAGACATAATCACTGTCTTTGCAGAGGCATGCAGATATGACAGTTCATATGTCTCTCCAAACAGTTAATATCCCAAACTCCTAAATTAAAATTAAAATTTTCAGACTTCTTATGATTTGAAGTGTGCTTTGGAAAATATGTATGCGGAAGATTCACAAGAATGTATAAAGGCGTTGGTATCACATCTGCTTATTCCAAAAGCTATGCCAAATCTTGTACAGCAACTTCAGTCTGGTGAGTTTATCTTAGATCAATGTCTTAAAATGAGCAGTTCACTTGAAAGTTAAATTTGTTACAATTTTTTTTATTAAATTATGGTAGTTTTGAAGGCAGAAAAATTATACAGCTGACCTTTGAACAACACGGGTTTGAACTGTGCAGGTCCACTTATACACAGATTTTTTTCATAAATACGTATATTGGAAAAATTTTTGGAGATTTTTGACAATTTGAAAGAACTCACAGACGAACCACATAACCTAGAAATATTGAAAAAATTAAGGAAATGTTAGTTGTCATGAATGCATAAAATACAGTGGAACATCGACCTACGAGTGTCCCAACATATGAGTTTTTCGAGATACGAGCCGTCGCTCAATCAATTTTTTGCTCTGAGTTACGAGTGAGCTTCCCCCGCTTCCCCCTCAACCCACAACCTTCACACCTCGCTTGTTTATCTATGATTTCATGCTTTAATTCCATGGACATCATCCTCTTTTTCTTCTCAGCACTGGTTAGAAAAAAGAAATTTGGCAAAATAATTGCACAAAATGCAAGCAAAACACGAGAGAAATGCTTCCACAGCGAGGTAAACAGTGCACTGAGTTGGCAGCGTTCTGAAGCTTCTCGTTATTATTATTATTTTTTTTTTTTTCAACAAGTCGGCCGTCTCCCACCGAGGCAGGGTGACCCAAAAAGAAAGAAAATCCCAAAAAGAAAATACAGTGGACCCTCACTATTCAAACATAATCCGTTCCAGGAGCTTGTTCTTAACACGAAATGTTCGAAAGGCGATTTAATATTTCCCATAAGAAATAATGGAAATACAATTAATCCGTTCCTTCTGTCAGGAGGCATGACAAAATAGTACTTCACCATGAAGCTATTATCAACTCGACAGCTTATTTATCTATCACAATTCATCTAATATGACATAATAAACAATATAAATAACAAAAACCTGATATACACTCTAGAATGAATAAAATATGTATGTCATTACGAATGTCATGGCTGGGGAGGACGGTGGTGGCGGGCATTCTTGGTCTAGCTATGAAAACATCTTCCCATTCTTTCCTCCTTCAGACATGTTAGTATAAGGGAAAACAGAGTTTGTAATGCTAACTGCATTAGATTACTTCAAGTCGGCTTGACGGAGTGAACAGAAATCATTCGTGTCCAGGCTGGTAACAGCAACAACAACTGGTTTGTTTACAAAACTCCCGAACCTTCATTTAATCTTGTTTACTCACCTCGCACTCTACATTAAGACTGCCTCTACCGCAGTGGTGCCTCTACCACCACTGCCTCTACCACCATTGCCTCTCACCACTGTCTCTCACCACTGCCTCTCACCACTGCCTCTCACCACTGCCTCTCACCACCACTGCCTCTACCACCACTACCTCTACCACCACTGCCTCTCACCACTGCCTCTACCACCACTGCCTCTCACCACTGCCTCTACCACCACTGCCTCTCACCACTGCCTCTACCACCACTGCCTCTACCACCACTGCCTCTCACCACTGCCTCTACTACCACTGCCTCTACTATCACTGCCTCTACTACCACTGCCTCTACTATCACTGCCTCTACTACCACTGCCTCTACTACCACTGCCTCTCACCACTGCCTCTACCACCACTGCCTCTACCACCACTGCCTCTACCACCACTGCCTCTACCACCACTGCCTCTACCACTGCTTCGCACTTAATGAACAAACTCCAAACAATTACAATTAAGTGTGAAATGTCTGGATGAGCTTGCAGGGTATTGTTCTCTCAAGTGTAAACAACGTGGGACTGGCTCTCCACTCCTGCGCAGTGAGGCATCCAAGCGCCTGGGTGGACAGGTCACGGACGCACTTGTTTGAATCACAATATTTTGTTCGCATGGCGATATCGATTTTCTTGTTCTAATGACGATATGTTCTATTGCCGAGCCGTTCGAATAGCGGGGGTCCACTGTACTTTCATCATCATTCAACACTTTCACCTCACTCATACATAATCACTGTCTTTGCAGAAGCGCTCAGATACGACAGTTTAGAATAGTCCCTCCAAACTGTCAATATCTCAGACCCCTCCTTTAACCCTTTGACTGTTTCGGTCGTATATATACGTCTTACGAGCCACTCTTTCGGACGTATCTATATGCCTAAATTCTAGCGGCCTCAAATCAAGCAGGAGAAAGCTGGTAGGCCCACATGTGAGAGAATGGGTCTGTGTGGTCAGTGTGCGCAGTATAAAAAAAAATCGGGCAGCCAGTGGTGCATTGTGGGAAAGCCATTTCAGTAGTCCATGTTCAGCATGCCTAGAGGTAAGAAATACCTGAATTCCCGGCGAATCTGGGACTCTTCTCTTCCCCAGTGATAGCTCTAACACAGATGAAGTGTCTCTGAAGATGAATTTCATGGTTTTGAGGAGTTTGTGACCGAAAGCAATGCCCAGGATACCAGAAGGAAGGAAGTAAGAAAGAAAGAAAGTAATGAAGGAAGGAAGAGATGAGAGGAAGGAAGGAAGGAAAGAAGAGATGAGAGGAAGGAAGGAAGGAAAAAGAGATGAAAGGAAGGAAAGAAGAGATGAGAGGAAGGAAGGAAAGAAGAAGGAAGGAAGGAAGGAAAGAAGAAAGGAAGAAAGAAAGAAAGGAAGGAGAGATGAGAGGAAGGAAGGAACAAAAGAAGTAAGAAAGGAAGGAAGAAAAAAAGGAAGGAATGAAGGAAGAAAGGAAGCTAGGAAGGAGGTTGTGGGGAAGAAGACATGGGTCCCCTTTTGTGTTGACAGGTTGACAGCAGTGAGGGTGGTGAGTAATGGTATAATATGTCATTTTGACAGCTGCCTTACCCTGACTCAGCAAATTTAGATGTCCACACACACACACACAGCTTCAAGTGCTAAGGGAAGTTGATGGAAAGTGTCCAGTCATTATATATGTGTATATATATTATAGAACAATAATTTTTTTGCATTGTTGGTTTGTGTAAACTAGTTCTGTAAACAATATAATGATAATAATGTTTGTGCAGTTATTGTGTTGCATACAACGAGTGTATATATGTACACATCACCTTACTTTGGTCTCACAGGCCATGCAAGTTACTTGGGGAAAAAAAATATTGGAAAATAAAAGAAACCTTCGAATGGCAGTAAATATAAGTGTACCGGTGAGCGGCATGCGCCGCTGTTGCCATACGTGGCTCATTTTCTGCCAACTTTATGCCTCCATATCTCAGTAAGTATTGATCGCAAAAAATTTTTTTTAGGATGAAAACAATCAGAAAAATATTCCTAACATTTTAATAAGAATTTTTTTTTTTTTTCAAAAATTTTGCGACAACAAGAGAGCACTCAGGATTGGGGCTTGCGACAGTCAAAGGGTTAAAGTGCAGGCATTGTACTTCCCATTTCCAGGACTCCAGTCCGGCTAAATCTACAATAACTGGTTTCCTGAATCCCTTCACTAAATATTTCCTACTCACACTCCAACAGCTCGTTAGGTCCCAAAAACCATTCGTCTCCATTCACTCCTATCTAACACGCTCACACACGCTTCCTGGAAGTCCAAGCCCCTCGCCCACAAAACCACCTTTACCCCCTCCCTCCAACCTTTTTGCGGACGACCCCTACCCCGCCTTCCTTCCCCTACAGATTTATACGCTCTCCAAGTCATTCTACTTTGATCCATTCTCTAAATGACCAAACCACCTCAACAACCCCTCTTCAGCCCTCTGACTAATACTTTTAGTAACTCCACACCTCCTCCTAATTTCCACACTGAATTCTCTGCATAATATTTACACCACACATTGCCCTTAGACAGAACATCTCTACTGCCTCCAGCTGCCTCCTTGCTGCAGCATTTACAACCCATGCTTCACACCCATATAAGAGTGTTGGTACCACTATACTTTCATACATTCCCTTCTTTGCCTCCATAGATAACATTTTTTGTCTCCACAAATACCTCAACACACCACTCACCTTTTTTCATTCATCAATTCTATGGTTAACCTCATCCTTCATAAACCCATCCGCTGACAAGTCAACTCCCAAATATATGAAAACATTCACTCCTTCCATACTCCCTCTCTCCAATGTGATATCCAATTTTTCTTTATCTAAATCGTTTGATACCCTCATCACCTTACTCTTATCTTTGTTCACTTTCAACTTTCTACCTTTACACACCCTCCTAAACTCGTCCACTAACCTTTGCAACTTTTCTTTAGAATCTCCCATAAGCACAGTATCATCAGCAAAAAGTAACTGTGTCAACTCAAATTTTGTACTTGATTCCCCATAATTTAATCCCACTCCTCTACCCAACACCCTAGCATTTACTTCTTTTACAACCCCATCTATAAATATATTAAACAGCCATGGTGGCATCACACATCCCTGTCTAAGACCTACTTTTACCGGGAACTAATCTCCCTCTCTCCTACACACCCTAACCTGAGCCTCACTATCATTATAAAAACTCTTTACAGCATTCAGTAACTTACTACCTATTCCATACACTTGCAACATCTGCCACATTGCTCCCCTATCCACTCTATCATATTCTTTTTCTAAATCCATAAATACAATGAAAGCTTCCCTACCTTTATCTAAATACTGTTCACATATATGTTTCAATGTAAACACTTGATCTACACATCCCCTACCCACTCTAAAACCTCCTTGCTCATCTGTGATCCTACTCTCTGTCTAATTCTTTCAATAATAACCTTACTGTACACTGTTTCACAGAAAAATCCAAAAATATCATGATCATAAACCAGTGTTAATGTCAAATATTACAGACTTTATCATGCTTGTAAGTCAACTTAATTAACAATGCAATAGTTTTAAGTTTATTTTAAGGCTGTCCAAAATGTTCTGTGTAACCAGAGGCTCCTATAAACTTGTAAACTTATTCCCCTATAATTTTTACAATCTCTTTTGTCACCCTTCCTTTTATATGATGGAACTATACATGCTCTCTGCCAATCCTTAGGTACCTTCCCCTCTTTCATACATTTATTAAACAAAAATACCAACCACTCCAACACAATATCTTCCCCTGCTTTTAACATTTCTGCCATGATCCCGTCAGTTCCTGCTGCTTTACCCCCTTTCATTCTACGTAATGCCTCACGCACCTCCCCCACACAAATCCTGCTCTTCTTCACTCCTAAAAGATGTTATACCTCCCTGACCAGTGCATGAAATTACCGCCTCCCTTTCTTCATCGACATTTAAAAGTTCCCGCCATCTACCCAATACCTCCAGCTCCCCATCTGCTAACTCCCCTACTCGGTTTTTAACCCATTTACTGTCCAAACGTATATATACATTTTTACCGCTAGCGCTCCGACCTTGATTTTCCCCATAAGAAAGCATGTAAAAAAAAACGTATATATACGTTCGGAGCGCTAGCGGTATAAACGTATATATACGTTTGGACAGTTAATGGGTTAACTGACAAATCCATTCATTCCCTAGGCTTTCTTAACTTGTTTATCTCACTCCAAAACTTTTTCTTATTTTCAGCAAAATTTCTTGACAGTGCCTCTCCCACTCTTTCATCTGCTCTCCTTTTGCACTCTCTTACCACTCTCTTCACCTTTCTTTTACTCTCCATATACAGTGGACCCTCGGTTAACGAATACCCCGGAAATCGTGCAATTATGTAAGTATAATTTTGTAAGTTCTTGTGGAAGTGTATTTTTGGGGGTCTGAAATAGACTAACCTACGTGAAATTTTTCCTTAAGGGAGTAAATTCGTTCGGTAATGGCACTTGAGCAGACTTCAGGAGTGAAGTTTTTACGAAACTCGGGGGTCCACTGTACTCTGTTCTTCTTACAACACTTTTGTTGACCTGCTGGTCCATGGGCTGGATGAGAGGAGTGGTGTTAGGAGGCAAGAACTTCACTGTGATGAACCTGAAGTCCCTAGACAAAAGGTCTGCCAAGTTTAGAGGATGAGCAGGAGCATTGTCCAGTAACAGGAGGCACTTAAGTGGCAATTTCTTTTCCTGGAGGTATTTTTTTCACACTGGGGCCAAACACTTCATGGACCCACTCTATGAAAATTTGCCTTGTGACCCATGCCTTATTATTAGTTTTCCACAACACACACAATTTACTCTTCATGACATTGTTTTTCTTGAACACTGGGATTTTCAGAGTGATACACCAGTAAAGGCTTTACTTTAAAATCCCCACTAGCATTAGAACAAAACAAGAGAGTTAGCCCATCTTTCATTGGCTTGTGTCCTGGCAGTGCCTTTTCCTCCTGAGTAATGTAGGTCCTCTTTGGCATTTTCTTCCAAATGAGGCCTGTTTCGTCACAATTGAACACTTGTTGGGGTTCGAATTTTTCAGTGTCTACGTACCCCTTAAATTCATAAACAAATTTTTCAGCCTCACGTTTGTCTGAACTGGCTGCCTCACCATGCCTTACAACACTGTGTATGCCACTATGCTTCTTAAATCTGTCAAACCAACCTCTGCTGTCCTTAAACTCACTAACATCTGCACTGGTTCCAGGGATTTTCTTGACAAGATCTGCGTGCAACTGCCTTGCCTTTTCGCATATGATGGCCTCATCATATGCTATCTGTTTATTGTTTATCCACACCATCAACGACTTTTCAACCTCTTCCACTGTTTTTGATCTATTTTTGGCTAACAAGTCAACACCTTTCGCAACATCAGCTTTCTTGAGTTCTTTTCTCTTTGTCATGATAGAAGTGATAGTAGATTTGTTTTTTTCGTACATCCTGGCAAGCTTCCCCACACGTACGCCACTCTCATATTTTTTCTACTACATCTCCTTCTTCAGTTCTATGGTGTTGCTCACTTTCTTTACCACAGGGGTGCCACTAGGAAGAATCTTTGGACCCATGGTAACTTATTTCACAGTCGCACTCAATAAACAAGCACTAAACAGAATGAATTTATATTGTGAAATGTTTGGATGAGCGCGCAGGGTAATGTTCACTCAAGAGTAAACAACGCTAGACTGGCTCATGACGTCTGCGAGGCGTGCAAGCACGGGCAGGCAGACAAGTCTGGTACGCCGGCCGAAATTCGGGGCAATGGCTGAAAGTTGGGACAAAATTCGGCCAAAAAAAAAGCGACCAAAACTCAAAGCGGCTGATACTCGGGGTGGCCAAAACTCGGGGTTCCACTGTAGTTAAGTTTTTGGGGAGTCAAAAGTTATACACGGATTTTCGACTGTGTGAGGAGACAGTCCCCCAAACCTCTGTGTTGTTCAAGGGTCAACTGTATTATGTAGTCTTTTCACATAACAGAATATTCGTAGTAATTGTACTAAGAAATTACAGTTATTTTCATGTTTCAGTTTTATGAAAGTATGTACTATCCTATTGTTTCCTATACAGTGGACCCTCGGTTAACGAATACCCCGGAAATCGTACAATTATGTAAGTATAATATTGTAAGTGCATGTGGAAGTGTATTTTTGGGGGTATGAAATAGACTAACCTACGTGACATTATTTCTTAAGGAAGTAAATTCGTTCGGTAATGGCACTTGAGCAGGCTTCTGGTATAAAGTTTTTTCGTTAACCGAGGGTCCACTGTATTTAGTTCTAGTTTAGAGAGTTATTAACCTGTATTAATATACAAACGCTAAAATTATATAAAAACCTTATACGTATTCTGTATTGAGCTGTATAGTCCATAAGTTTTTAAGAAGATTTTGATTAATTTTAGAGAGAGTTTGAGGTTAGAAAGACAAACATAGTAATAAAGTAGTCCCCCTTATCTGCAGGGGATACGTTCTGAGACCTACCATGGGTACCTGAGACCATGGATAGTAGCAAACCTTATATAAGTCATTTTTTGTTTACATACATACCTATGATAAAGTTTAATTGATAAATTATTCACAGTAAGTGGAGAATTATCACTTTTTCACTGACGGAAAACACTTCACAGCTTCTCTTAGGCTTTGAAGAACTGCCACCATCATTACTTTTGTGCTGTGGTGTCATTACTAAGCAAAATTAAGGCTTATTTTAGGGCCATGGTAAACCGTGGATAACTGAAAACGTGGAAACTGAATCCACGGATACAGGGGTCCTACTGTACGGTCATAAGAATAAATTTTGCTGTGTTTATTATGGTTACATAAGAGTAAATGTAGGGAATCGAGTATAATTTGACCATCACTAATCCGGCATCATCGGGACCTGTAGGGTGCTAGCTTAGTGATTTTGTAGGATTACAGAGTGGTTAGGTTAGAATACACAATCCAATGGTGATATTTACGCATTTGGCAATTTTATCCACTTTACGCCTTATTTTTGGCCCATTCTATTCCAGTCTACCAAACTCATAGCTATGTCACTAGTGTTCCTTCTATTCTGTTGATTGAGTACAAGAAACCACCCATTTACCTATTTCAACTCCCCAATAAAGTGGTCAGAAATTGGTAATTTGGCCAATTTCACACAAATTTCAAGAGATGCCAATTTCAAAATAGGGTCCAGAATAAACAATGCAGACATTCTTGGCACTAAAATAACATTTCCTCTATTCATTAGTCACATCTCCAGGCCTCCTCTTATATTACGCTTGCTTTCCATTTTGAATTTTTATTCACAAAAAAAATAGAAGATTTACTGGTATGCAGACTACTGCATTATTGTAAAACAATGGAACCTTGGTTTTCGCTTGCCCTGGTTTTTTCGAATTCGGTTTTCAACAACTTTTTTCATCGAAATTTTGTCCCAGTTTTCGTACATCTGCTCGGTGTTTGTTGAGTTGACATTGGTCCGCCGTACGAAATGCGTCCGCCTGCCCGCGCCCACACAAAGCATCCCACGCATTCTGACTGAGTCAGAACGGGTGGTGTGCTTTGTGTCTTTGGGAAAGTCCATGGGGTTGGATGTGAGTGGCCAGGATGTGAAAGAGTTGGTGGATGACCACAGGGAAGAGCTAACCACTGAAGAGCTGCAAGACCTTCAACTTGAACAGCAACAGACCGTAGCTGAGGAAATTGCTTCAGAGGAGGAGGAAGAGAGAGGGGAGAATGTGACTTCTTCAGTGATTAAGGACATGTGTGCAAAGTGGAATGAGTTGCAAAGTTTTGTAGAGAAATATCACCCTAACAAAGCTGTTGCAAGCTGTGTCTGCAACATGTTCAATGACAATGCCTTGTCCCATTTTAGGAAAATCTTAGAGACGCCAGAAACAGACCTCTCTGGACATATTTTTTGTGCGACAGGGGTCCAGTGCCAGTAAAAGACAAAGAAGGGAAGTAACCCCGGATAGGGCCTTGATACCTGAAGTCCTTATGGAGGGGGATTTCCCTTCCAACCAATAACCTCTCCTCCTCCCTCTCCCCTCCTCGCTGTCTTCCATACGCCAACAAGAGTCTTCAATAAAGGTAAAAGTGATGTTAAATGTTCATTTATCTATTTCATTAGTCATTTATGTTTATTTCTCATTGTTTTCTGTATGTAAAACTATAGTTATTCTCTATAAAATGTATTTTTTGTTAATACTTTTGGGTGTCTGGAACGGATTAATTGGATTTACATTATTTCTTATGAGAAATATTACTTCAGTTTTCGTACAATTCGGTTTTCGTCAGATTTTCTGGAACAAGTTAATCACAAAAACCGAGGTTCCACTGTAGTTGTATAAATAATGTCAACCCATTCATGACTGTAGTAGACCGGCCAGTTGGACACATATTTGTTTACTCATGAACAATGGCAAAAATCAAACATTTCTGCTACTTTGAGCTCGATTTCAAGGTATTTTTCTTTGTGAAACATCAAAATCATATCTATTTCTGTAATATATCTTTCATTCTATCAATTGAGACCAAAAAACCCAAGAATACTACCATAAAAACCATATGAAAATACACCACAAAGTAGCAGTTTTACACCAAAAACATGGTTGCAGTATTTTCTCATTACGCACTGTGTGCTGCAGGATTTTTTTTTATGTAGTGCACACTTACCACACAGATCTGTTCTCTCACATATAGGCCCAAATTACCAGTCACAGCTTATCTGAGTGAGCCTGAGCTCATGGCGGCTGACATTGACTTCAAAGCAATGTATGGTGTATGTGCTTTACACAACGAGAAGCATTTCTTTTATTCGTTGGAACCATGGCTAGGGCTAAAAGTAAACAGGTTATAACAATAAATGGAGAAAAACAAATTGGAATGACTTATGCAACTAGTAGCACCACCAAACAGTAGCAGCAGGTTGGTGTGGCGACCAAAAAAATTTGAAATTATGGTAACCAAAATTAGTGCCGGATTACTGATGGAACCGTACTACTGATTGCTGGATTAGTGATGGCTGACCTGTACTAAAAAAAAAAAAATTATAGTAGCACTAATAAAAAACTTTGTAAACATTCAATGTGAATTATCTGAGGAAACAATACTTGCATAATTTTTAGTATACAGTATAGTCAAATAATATTAATTTAGTAAATGCTAAGTAATGACAAAACCTGCAGTGTTAATATTGTACCAATAATAATAATAGTGACATTTGTAATAATAATAATTGTTATCATTCTTTTTATATTGCTAGATAAAAACTGGCCTTGTGGATGCTTCTTTAAGAGGAATATCATATCTGGTGTTGATACTATAATACGTTCACTACATTTGGTAGAAGGATCAACTGAACTACTTGTTTCTCATCTCATTAAGAAAGGAAGTGGTGAGTTTTAAGTGTTTTTAAAGTTAGGGGTACTGTACTAAGAAATTACTGAGTGCTTTTTTTAACAACATTAAATCAAGATTTTCTAGATAAAGATTTGTACCATTGTATATAGGGCTTAGTATGTATATACTGTCCTGAATATTTTAATACTGTAGAAACAGTATATCAGTAATATTCAATACATATATTAACAATATCATATTTTTAGTAAAAAGTACATTATTCCCTAGTACGTATATATTTAAAGTATGTTTTTCTGTATTTGGAAGAATAGTGGCTAGTTGCTTTACCATAAAGCTTCTTTCATAATATATACATTTTACTGTGAAGGTGAAATTAAAAAAAGAAAATTATAAGGTAATGAAATTAATTGTGTATCGAGATAGTATGGGAATATTAATGAGTTGTAAATAATAAGAGAGAAATTGCAGCAGCTGAAAAGTTCATTTAAGATAAGATTTTTGATGTGCAGCAGGCTTTTTCAAGTCAATGAATTATATCTGGAGTTAGCATGTTATTGAGGCAGAAGAGTCAAGTGCATTGGCCAGCAGCAGTAGTAGTAGTGGTGGTGGTGGTATTATCACCATGCTGAATGGTATGTAGTTCATGATGATATATTTTGTTTACCAAATGCATTACTAAGGATTTGGCAAATTCATAATTTTTGGTTCTGAGCAGTGGTGTCAGTTGCCATAATTTGTCACCTTTTTTAATGATTAATTTTGCATTAGAAAATCTCATGAAATGGTTATGCGAGTTCTTATACTGGAAGCATGCATTGTTAAAATTATCAGTTAGGATAGTATACTTGTTTTCGTTGATACAAGTGGTTAAATTCCTGGCAGTTTCAACAGTGTACAACTTGATACAACCTACTCATGAGATTTTGTAAACTGCAGCACACACTGTCTGGCTGTGACTTCTGTATCTGTGTCTTGCAAGATTATGAGGCAGACATCGTCACATTGTGGAAGAAAGCAGTGAGGATTGCATATAACCACACTGTGAAAATAAATGACCTCTGATGATTCGTTCAGAAAAAGTTATATATCTGATACCGCTGGGGAATACAGAAGCTTCAGTGTACACTGCAGTAGCATGAGTGTGAGACTGGAAGTGATCAAGAAAGAGTGAACATAAAGCTGTAGGAGGCAAGTGAGCTTTTGTGTATGGAAATGGGGAAGATCAAACAGGAATCACTGAAGCTTCCCAAGGAGGTAGGGAAAAATAAGAGGCAGGGTGAATGTCAAGGAAAAGTATATTAAGTGAAGCTGCAAGAGAGTGAATATGAAGAGGGAAAGGGCATAATAAATAGGAACAGTGATTAAACAAATTAGCCTTACTAATATCAGTTACAGTTCTATACGGGGAAGTGCCGTGAAGGTCATGAAAGTGGATAAAATAATGGAGACAATGGGTATTGTGTCCATCTTCTGAAGATGGGCCATTTATCATTCATAGTTGCTTCAGACTCCCAAGGTGCCTTACAGAGCATCCAGAAATTTAACTCTCCTCATCCCATTATGCTTTGGTTGTGTACCATTTCTAGTAAGTACAAAGAAGTCATATTCTGCCAGGTCCTTGATCATACTGATGTTCAAGACAATGAACATGCACTCAGACACTCGGTCAGCTATTCAGGACCCCTTAATTTCTCATAGGGGTTTTCCACACACGGACTCTTTTCACTGCTTTCTCACACCTTCACATCCGCTAGCAACAAAGTTGGTTTGCCAAGATCACAACAAATTGTTTTCTACCAAACTACATTTGGGATTCTGGCCATCATCTTACATATTGGACACATGTGACTCACTGATACCACTTGGAGAAACAACTGGCACTATTCTGTGAGGACTGTCAGGTTGCACTGTCCATTCAGTATATCTTAGATTGTCCTGCCCATCAGAGCATGTGTATAATTTACTTCCAACATCTAAACTGCCCCAACACGCTCACTCTCACTAATCTCCTCCACCTTTGATGCATATTTTCTCTGACTTTTTAACCAAAAATAACCTGTTGCACCAACTTTAATTTCAGTTGTACTCATGCATTAACCACTAACCTTACACATTCTTACTTCTCACACTTAACCTTCGCATATTCCTACTTTTATACATCCCTCCTCGCAGAGGTGTACATATGACCCTTATGGGTGTAGTGTTTAATTTGATTATAACAATAATAATCAGCATACCAAGTCTGACCATTTTAATGTTTGTCCAGTATGGGCTTGTGTGTGCTCGTTCAGAACCTGTTTTCATTGTTTCTTGAGCCATATGTCCCCCCTGTGTAAGTTTATTGTTCTCTTTGCACATACTCTCGTCATTCTCCAATTTTCCATGGATTTACAATGTGTTGTGTGACTTCATTAGTATATTAAGTAAACTGCTTTTAACAGTGGCTTCTAAGGCAAGATGTGGTGCCAAGAGGAAACATGTGAATGTCAGTGTTAAGTAGACACTTGAACTACTAAGGAAGGTTGAATTTGGCATCTCAGTGGCATGGGTATGTGGGGAATATTGATCAATGCAGTTTACACTTCAACTCTCCACCATAAAAGGTAGGTAAAATTACGATAAAACTAATATACTATCCTCCATTGTACATGTACAGTAGAGGACAGCACAATGAAATTGAAAGTACATTAGTACTGTACATGTAGAGTACTATTGTACGTACTGTGCTGTTTTACAGTTTACAATATTCTTAGTGTCTGGTGGTCAACGGACTAAGCCCGCTGATTCTGAACTTTGTCCATTTATATTATGATCATTTAGAAAAAAAAAATGAAGGGTATTGTAGTTTTCTGAAAATACGTTTGATAGTTTTCCACTCAACAGAAAATTGGGACTGCAAATGCTATATGCATGAGAAAAAGCCAACTAGAGCACCTCCGTTTGTTCTGGTGTCATGACCTGTAGCATGTTAGGTCACTTTTACAGGTGGCTCTTGGTAAACCTGGAAAGAGCAGGAATCTGCATTTCTGTGGATGAGGAAATTTTTCTGTCTACTTCAATTTCTCACTTAGCGATGAATTTGTTTACCGACGTGGTCATAGGAACGGAACTCAGTTGTTAAGTGAGGAGAGGCTATATACAGGAGAAGGGGTTACTAGCCCCTTGCTCCCGGCATTTTAGTCACCTCTTACGACACGCATGGCTTAAGAACATAAGAACATAAGAAAGAAGGAACACTGCAGCAGGCCTACTGGCCCATGCGAGGCAGGTCCAAATCTCCAACGGCTTAAGCCAATGCCCCGACCCAGCCAGGTCAGGTTACATTCACTTAAGGAAGGAGCACTGCATCTGACCTAGTAGCACAACCTAGTCAGGACCAATTCACACCCAACCGCACCCACTCATATAATTGTCCAGCCGACCACCTGGTCAGGTCACTTCCACTTAAGGAATTAGTACAGGTCAGGTTACATTCACTTAAGGAAGGAGCACTGCATCTGACCTAGTACAAGCTCACACCCATCCACACCCACTCATGTATTTATCCAACCTATTTTTAAAACTACACAACGTCCCAGCATCTATGACGGTACTCGGGAGTTTGTTCCACTCATCCACAACTCTATTACCAAACCAGTGCTTTCCTATATCCTTCCTGAATCTGAACTTTTCCAACTTGAAACCATTGCTGCGAGTCCTGTCATGGTTGGATATTTTCAGCACGCTATTTACATCCCCTTTGTTTATTCCTGTTTTCCATTTGTACACCTCAATCATATCCCCCCTAATTCTACGCCTTTCTAGAGAGTGCAGATTCAGGGCCCTCAGTCTATCCTCATAGGGAAGATTTCTGATACATGGGATCAACTTTGTCATCCTCCTCTGTACGTTTTCCAGTGCATTTATATCCATTCTGTAATACGGTGACCAGAACTGTGCAGCATAATCTAAATGAGGCCTAACCAAAGATATATAGAGTAGAAGAACAACCTGAGGACTTCTGTTATTTATACTTCTTGATATGAAGCCAAGGATTCTGTTAGCTTTATTGCGAACACTTATGCACTGTTGTCTAGGCTTCAGATTACTACTAACCAGAACTCCTAAATCCTTCTCGCAATTACAAGTAATAAGATCTATATTATTCAGCTTATATGTGGCATGGTTATTGTCCTGCCCAACATTTAGAACTTTGCATTTGTTTACATTAAACTGCATCTGCCACTTCTCCGACCACTGCATCAGTCTATTCAAATCATCCTGGAGTGCTCTAATGTCCTCGTTTGAATGAATTGGACGGCCTATTTTGGTGTCATCAGCAAATTTACTTATGCTACTATTTATTCCCTCATCTATGTCGTTTATGTAAATTGTAAACAACAGGGGCCCAAAACTGACCCCTGTGGAACACCGCTTGAGACACGCCCCCATTCTGATTTCTCTCCATTTATGCAAACTCTCTGCCGCCTATTAGTCAACCATGCCTCTACCCAGGAAAAATTTCTCCTCCTATTCCGTGTGCCTTAAGTTTCCTCAGTAGCCTCTGATGTGGAACTTTATCGAAAGCCTTACTGAAGTCCATATACACAATATCATATTCATTACCATGATCTACTTCCTCAAACACCTTAGTGAAAAAAGTTAGTAAATTCGTAAGACATGAACGCCCTTTGTAAAACCGTGTTGAGATTCATTAATCAATTTATGCTTTTCAAGATGGCTACGAATTGCCTCGGCAATTATTGATTCCATAAATTTACCAACTATGGAGGTAAGGCTTATTGGTCTATAGTTCGAAGCTAAGGACCTGTCACCTGCCTTGTAAATAGGTATTACATTTGCCCTTTTCCACTTGTCTGGCACTATGCCAGTTTGTAGTGATATATTGAAAAGATTTGCCAAAGGTTTGCTAAGTTCCTCTTTACATTCCTTTAAAACTCTTGCAAACAGTTCATCAGGGCCTGGGGATTTGTTAGGTTTTAATTTCTCTATTTGTCTGAGGACCATGTCACTAGTTACCCCAATCGAGCATAGTCTGTTATCTTCCAGCTCTACATAATTTATTATTTCTGGAATTCTGCTAGTATCTTCCTGAGTAAAAACTGAGAGGAAGTAAGTATTGAAAATTTCACACATATCCTTATCACTGTCCGTGATCTGTCCTGAGTTACTCTTAAGTGGGCCTATCTTGTCCCTAATCTTACTTCTGTATACCTGAAAGAACCCTTTTGGGTTAGTCTTCGAATCCCTTGCGACCTTAGCCTCATAATCCCTTTTTGCTTTTCTTATTCCTTTTTTATTTCTCTCTTTAATTGAAAATATTGATTTCTTATCTGTCCATCCCCTCTTTTGATACGCCTATATATGCCTCTCTTTGACCAATGAGATGTTTTAATCTATTGTTCATCCATTTAGGATCATTTTTGTTAGATCTAATTTCCTACTTGGAACAAAAGTTGTCTGGGCAGCTAGAACTAAGCTCTGAAAACGTCATATTGGCAACCAAACCATCTACCTGACCCATAGTCAGGTCATCCCAATTAGCCCACCTAGGTAATTTCTCAGCCCCATGAAGTCGGCTACACGAAAGTCTGGAACTGAGACTTGATTGCAGTTACCTGGGTAATTCCATGATATATTAAAACTAAGTGATTTGTGATCGCTTTCCCCAAGCTCTTCATTAACCTCAAGATTATTAATTAGTGATTCTTTGTTAGCAAGAACCAAATCAAGCAAGTTGCTACATCTAGTTGGTTCTGTCACAAACTGTTTTAAAAACAATCCTGAACCGTATCAAGAAAGTCACTAGACTCAAGATTACCTGTCACATTGTTCCAATCAATGTGTCTAAAGTTAAAATCTCCCATTAACACAACATTTTCATATCTAGACGCCTTATGAATTTCGTCCCATAGCAGCTTACTGCGTCCCTATCCAGGCTTGGGGGTCTGTAAATCACACCCAAAATTAATTTTCACGACCCTCGAGAAACTGTAGCCAAACAGATTCTGTGTCAGCTGTTTCTAATCTTATATCTTGTCTAACACAACAATTTAAATTATCTCTGACATACATCGCCACTCCACCACCCTTCCTGTTGACCCTATCAGTGTGGAATAGTTTGTAACCCTGAATGTTGCACTCGGAAGGCATTTCTCTATCTTTCAGGTTGAACCAGGTCTCTGTTATAGCAATAATATCTATATTACCTGCACTTGCAAGTAATCTTAGCTCATCTATCTTATTTCTTAGACTCCTACTATTTGTATAGTAAACCTCAAGGGAGCTAGTCACTCGCTGCCCTCTACTATCTCTCTTTGTTTGTTGATCAATTGTTTTGCATTTACAAACAACTTTATTTTGAATCTTATCTTTTAAACATAACCCTGGGGTATCCTGGAAATATCTGCTGTTTCCAGGCCTAATACCACAGCCTGATTGTTTCCCACAAACACCCATACCTCTATAATCTATCAGTTTAAAGTCCTAGACAAGTCTCGAATGACCCTCAATCGAATTGGCTAATGCAACCACTCCAGCCCCAGAGAGATGAACCCCATCCCTTGCATACATATCACGTTGCCATAGAATTTGTCCCAGTTATCAATGAATGGAATTGCAAGTTCCTTGCAGTACCTGTCTAGCCAGCAATTTATACCAATTGCCCTAGACATCCATTCATTGCCCATCCCTTTCTAGGCAAAATGCTACATATGATTGGGATACCTCCCTTAGACCTAACGACTTCTATGGCTGACCTATACTTATCTAGTAGCTCCTGTCTTCTGCCCTTCCCAATGTCATTACCACAGCACTAAGACAGATAATAGGCTTGTTCCCATTACCTGACATAATATTATCCAACCTGCTGACTATGTCACCAATACCAGCTCCTGGGAGGCACACCCTCTGTCTGACCTTCCTGTCTCTGTTACAAAAGGCACGGTCCATATATCTTACCTGAGAGTCTCCCACAATCAGAATATTCTTACCTTGATTAGCAGGGGAGTCAGTGGTACCTTTAACCTCACTGACCACTGAAGTACACTCGTCCTGGAGAACAGAGAATCGATTTCCTACCTTCACATCTTCACTATTAACCTTCTTTATCTTCCTTCTTCCTGAATTGTGAACCACTTGCCACTTAAAGCGGCTGCCACTTTCACTGTTGGTAACCATTTCCTCCTTACCAGCTCCAACCATCTCACACTCACTCCCACACCCATCTAGGCGAAGCTTCAGCCTCCTATTTTCCTCCTGAAGTAGTAGAACCTCCTTCTTCAACACTTCAACCTGAGATTCTAAAACACTGCAGTGAGCCATGTGCTCGGTATCACCCCACGCTAATTCCCAGACAGCTTAGGACAGGTATGACCACACGTGACCACTGACCTCAGCGTACTGGAAGAATTTTGTTCCACTTTCCCATTGAGTATCTAAATACAGTGGTACCTCTACTTACGAGCAAAATTCGTTCCAGACAGCTATTCAAGTGCCGATACCGAAGGAATTTTTTCCCATAAGAAATAATGAAAATTAGGTTAATCCATTTCAGACCCCCAAAAATACACTTACAAAAGCACCTACAAAAATACACTTACATAATTGTTCGAGTTGGAATCTGCTCGTAAGTAGAGGTACCACTGTACTGTTCACCTATAATATTCTGAGTAAATTTAAAATGGACACTGAAAGGTATTTAGTCCTCCCCATTAGTATAGTCACTTCCAGTATCACAAAACTGTTGAGACAGACCCACAGTAAAGTAGCTGTCACAGCCACCTTCATTATTTATGATGTTGCAAGGCACATATACAGCATTCACAGCCAGACAGTGGACTCTGAAGTTTACAAATTCCACATATGTACAGGTTAGAGTCTGGGCTACTGCTGTAAAGCTAAAATCGCTGTAAAGTGAAACATAGCCCTTTTTTCAGATTTTTTTTTAGATTTTGCCACCGAAGTGGCTAGTTTATTGTGCACCCCATATCCATCCTGTGGACGGTAGCGCAAGAGCATATGGATACACAAAAGGCCTAGGCACTAGGCCCCAAAGGGGTTAACAATTGTACATTTGGGTTTATATCTACATTTCAATTATCTGTTACAAGCAGGTATCTTATTTCATGAATAAGATATCTTGACATGTCACATAGGTTATTATATTGTCTATCTCTATATTCCTCAATAAGTGCACAATTAAGCACATAGTGTTCAAGACAGTGACCATATGCCTGATCACATAATTTGCATTTAGTTTGATCATCATCTGTGTCTCCCAAACTGTCAGAAGTACCTGTAGCCAAGCCTAAGCCTGGCCACTACAACATCAGTCTGTTCACATTGCAAGTTGCTCCACAAACATACCCATCTGTGCTCGCATTATCATGAGCACAGATAGGCACGTTCATGGAAATTAATTTGGATTTATATCTACAGTTCACTTATCTGTTACAAGAAAATTTAGGAAATTTGCTTAGAATAAGTGGTATCCTACCTTCACTAATAAGATATCTTGACATGTCACATAGGTTATTATACTGTCTATCTCTATATTCCTCAATAAGTGGACAATTCAGCACATAGTGTTCAAGACAGTGACCATATGCCTGATCACATAATTTGCATTTAGTTTGATCATCATCTGTGTATCTCCCAACCATGCATACAGAAGCTTCATAACATATTTTTACTAAAATATGTGAAGTGAGTAATGGAACTAGGCATAAAAAATGCATATACAGTATGCACACACGTTACTTACCATTAAATGTTTTCGTCCTTAGCTTATAGCGAGTGGTGAATATATTTTTTGTTGGAAGTCTTGAATAAATAAAGAATGGGTATATGTAATTGAAAACCGCTGCATTAGAGAAATGCTGTAAAGCAGGGCCTGCCTGTACTTGTGTTTTGTATTTGGGAGGTACAGTGCCTACAATCTGAAAGTATGATGGTGAGGATAAACTGAGAAATAGTGAATGTTTTCTGTGGGTCATAGCTCCTAGGTGAGAAATTGCCACTGACACCATGGATGTTAGAACATTCATCAAATATAGTTAGGCTTTTATTTAAGCTCTAATTTTTCAGAAAATCCAAAAATAGCTTCAGAATGGATTCGCCTAATAGTTGGAAGTGTTCTTGGACTTAGTGTGTTCTATAATCAAAGTGAAGACTGCAGAAACCATTCTTTAAAGATTGATACCAAGCTGTATGTCGAGTGGAAACCAATCGTTTTGGAGCTGCTTGAGGCGGAGGCAGAATGGGCCACAGACATTGCCATGAGGTTGGTTGAAAATGTTTCAGTAATTGCAGATATTGATTCAATCAGGTTTTTTAAATGTTTGTTATATATTTAATTTTTGGGGCTTGGACTTCCAGCAAGCGTATCTGAGCGTGTTAGATAGGAGTGAATAGAGACAAATGGTTTTTGGGACCTGACGAGCTGTTGGAGTGTGAGCAGGGTAATATTTTGTGAAGGGATTCAGGGAAACTGGTTATCCAGACTTGAGTCCTGGAGGTGGGAAGTACAATGCCTGCACTTTAAAGGAGAGGTTTGGGATAGTGGCTGTTTGGAATGACATCTAAACTGTCGTATCTCAGCACTTCTGCAAAGACAGTGATTATGTATGAATGATGGTGAAAGTGTTTAACAATAATGAAAGTTTTTTTTCTTTCTCTTTTTTTGGGGGTTTTCTTTCTTTTTGGGTCACCCTGTCTCGGTGGGAAATAGCCAACTAACTGACATTAGTACAAATCCCATTGATTTCGAAAAAGAAATGGACAACATGCCCACTCACTCAGCACCTGGACTAGATTCATGGAATGCTTTATTTATAAAGAAGTGCAAAGTACCATTAGCAAGAGCCCTTAGTGTTCTTTGGAGAAAGGCTGATGCTGCCTCCAGCAGCATCAGCCTGGCTGACTAGGCAAGCACCAGACGAGCCTGGCCCATGGCCGGGCTCAGAGAGTAGAGAAACTCTCGAAACTCTTCAAAGGTATATCAAAGGTAAAGGTATGTTAAAAAAAAAAAACATGATATTTATTTATTTGCTAAAGTTGTCAGGGTATTATACAACTGGATGTCAAAATAATTCTTTTTAAATAGTTAAAATAGTTAATATAGAAGGCACTAATAAGATCTAGGAACTATTTTCTGTATGTTCATTTCAGCTGTCACAGTTATTATTATCAAGATTTTTTTTATGTTGCTAGTTTTGTCATGTTTGTTTTAGTGTAATGAAGCTTTGTTGTCAAATGAAATCTCTAGAACTCCTCTTCAGATTTGCTAAATTTAAATCTCTTATAAATGGTCATAATGTGGACTATTTGATTGTAATTTGGCTTGAATTCTACATTCCCTTTTTGCTTTCTTTAGAACAAAATATCTCTGACAATGTAAGAGAAGGAATGGTTATCAGTGTGCATGATCACACATTCTTAGTTTCAGAAAAAGACAATATAATGGAGAGTTTCATTTGCAATCTCAGACTCGGAAAGTATATATTTTTTTTCAACGAACCAGCTGTATCCCACCGAGGCAGGGTGACCTAAAAAGAAAAAAGATAGTTTGTCTTTTTAGTTTGGCATTTTAGTTGCCTCTTATGATACGCATGGCTTATGGAGGAAGAATTCTGTTCCACTTTCCCATGGAGCTCAGAAAGTATATGACCAGAGCAAAATTTTTTTGGTTTTATACCTTCAGAAGATACATTGTGTTCTCTTATTTTCTAATCATATTCATATACTGTATCTCTTATATAATAGGAGCACCATATATCACAAAAACTAAAGTACAGTATGCATTAAGGTATTTATTGAAAAACTTGTAAGGTTAAACATTCATGTAATGAAATAATATATAATGACTTATCAGGGTAATTTTATGTATTTAACTAAGAAAGCTTTCTTTTTTTTTTTTCAATAAGTCGGCCGTCTCCCACTGAGGCAGGGTGACCCAAAAAGAAAGAAAATCCCCAAAAAGAAAATACTTTCATCATCATTCAACACTTTCACCTCACTCATACATAATCACTGTCTTTGCAGAGGCGCTCAGATACGACAGCTGAGAATAAGTCCCTCCCAACTGTCACTATCCCAGACCCCTCCTTTAAAGTGCAGGCATTGTACTTCCCATTTCCAGGACTCAAGTCCAACTAAATCAATTAACTGTTAATATGTGAACAAATTTAAGGGTAATGCATTGTATATTTTTTTCAGAATCATAACTTGCCCAACAACAGGCTTCAGAGAATCACAGAAAAAGAGTATAGAGGAATTACTTCAAATTATGAAAGGCAAGAGTGAGGATAACTTGAAGGAAGCAGAGGAACTTACTAACAAGTCGAAGGATGGTGTCTACACTATTGATGCTATTGTTGAAGTGGCTCGGGAGCACTCTGTAAATGTTTTGGCAAAGATGGAAAGATTGAAAACCTCACTAATTTTTCCTGGAGAAAGTAATGTCAAAATTATGAAATTGTATACATATACTATTGCTTTACAGAATTTCATTTTTGTTTCTTTATCTGTGTTTCATTCTTTTTATGTTTCGTCTTTACTTGACATTATGTTCCTCTTCGTGGTGAAAAGGCTCTTGATCTGAGGAATTAGACCTTTTCGTCTCCTTTCTTAGACTGAACCTAATTATCCTCTCCCCACATTCCTCCCTTTTCCCTTTCCTCCCCCCTCCCAACCCTCCCTTTTCCCTGTCCCATTTGTAGCCTCTGGGGTCCTCCCCTCCATGGGGTTCCTCGGGTGTGGTGTAGTTTGCTGTGGAATCTGGATTATCTGGAGGCGCCCTGCTCCCTTCCTGGATTTCCGAGAGGTGGGGCTGGGTGTCCTGCAGGTGACGGGTGTATCTCCACAGGCTGCCTGTCGGTTCTGGGAGGTGGCAACCAAAGGAGGTATGCTTTGTGGCAGGTTTCCGACTGCCCTCTCTTTTGTCCACCGAGGTGGTTTGGTATATGTAGGGTATGTCATAGGTTCCATGCTGCATCTGCACTGCTTTCTTTTTTTCTTTAAAATAATAATAAGAAAGAAGTACCACTATCATGTAGTCTTCGTTCCATGACAACCCTCCTCCTCCCAGGGCCCTTTTTGTTACTGCATCCTGTTCTGACTTAGCTTCGTCATTGGACCATTCTCCAGACGTTTCCCATACCCCTGTACCTTCTGCTGGTGATGCTTTGTCACCTGCTCCAGGTGCTGAGGCTCCGCCTGTTTCTTCTAGTACCTCTGCCTCTTGCATGTCTTTAACTATTCATCTGACTTCCCTGAATACAGTGCGATGGTTTTCGGATCACCCACCTAAATCAGGTCGAGCCGCCCGTGGAATTACGCCTAAATGTTCCAGACCATTTGCTGACGACGGTCTTCGATGTCTGCTCATTCCATGTAGAAACGACCTATGCGACACCCACTTTACACACCATGTTTACAAGTATGCAGTGGACTAAATTCTTTTCCCTACAACTGACATCTCCAACTGATTATCTTTCTGACCATAGTATTGGTAAAGCTCTTTTACGACACATTGGTCAAAATATATCCTTTCATGCTCTTCGAAGCGGTGCGCGCATCGTTCAGTTCAGAATGCAGAACAAGCTCATGATCTTTCCCATCTTACTTCCATTGATAATGTTCCTGTCACAGTTCACAAGCACGCTATTCTCAATTCTTGCAGTGGTACGGTGGTTTTATCGCGTACCATTGTACAGTGTGATTTTCTGTCTTGCAGTACTGATATTTTGGAGCAATTAGCCTTTCAGGACCTTCCAATTCTCAAAGTGGATACATATGTTCTTCCCACTCGCAGTCGGAGGCTCTTTCCCATTAACATTGCCCACTTAACCTTTGACTGCCGTGAACTCCCGTCCTCCGTTTATATCGCGGGACATTGCCTAGGGGTCTGTAAAGTGGTCCCTACTCCCCAAGTGTCAAAATTGCTGGCGCTTTGGACACCCTGCTAAATACTGTAGATCTGCGGCAGAGTGCCCAGTCTGCAGTGCCACGGATCATGCCGATACATCTTGCAGTCTTCCCCCCACTTGTCTTAATTGCAATGAACCTCATTCTTCTTTTTCCTGCTGATGTCAGATCTATCTTAATGAATGAGAAATCCGTTGTCTTAAGGAGAGCGAAGGTCTTACTTATGCTATAGCTGTCTCTCAGCTCCGCCTTAAGGGGAATCTTCCTTGTGTTCCTTATTCTCGAGTAGCTAGGAGACCTCCAACCTTGACAGTCCCCCTGCCTACCAGCTCTGGTGCCATGTCTTCTGGGGTTGCCCCCGTCTCTAATTCTTTTGTGGTTTTACCCTCTGAAACCCCCACCTCCTTACCTCTTCCTACCTCTACCCTTCATCTTCTCGCCCGCGAGGCCTCACCCGCCTACACCTTCTTCGCGCCTATCACCTGAGAAGTTGAACCTGTCAGCCCAAGTCTCTTCGCATTCCTCCTGTGCTTACAATTCCCCAACAGTTCTCCTTTCCGGCCTCAGTGCCTAGTTCTCACCCCCTTTCTAACTCTCACATGAAGGTAGAGGTTCATTTCCTCCCCTCGTGTGGTTCCCTATTCCCCTGTTCCCCCCAAACTTCTTCCCCAGTCCCCCTCCAGCCTCCTTCCTCTCCTGTCCCATCGCAGGACTCTTCTGTCCCACCACAGGACTCTTCTGTACCCGCTGGTACATCTCTCCAGGTTCATACTCCCCTCCCCTCTCAGACCTCTTTGGTTCCATCCATAGTCTCCCCGATCTCTACTTGCTCTACCTCACCCGTCTCTGAAGTTATGGTATCGGCATCTTCCTTGTCTGCTGAAACACTTGATGATGCTATCTCCAACTATATTGTGGAGACGAAACTCTCAATGGACACCTGTGCACCTCCTTATGCCCCTTCTTATTTTTCACAACCCTCACAGCAATCTTTTCCTTCACAACATTCTGATTCCTCCTTGCTTACACTCTCTCTGTTGCCTCCACACATTGACTTCACTGACCCTACTAGCTTGTAGATTTTATCGCTTCTCATTGTTAGCATACCTGTCTTTATGAATAATGACTTATTTGCAATGGAATATTCGTAGCCTCAGGGGTAATCGGGGAGAGCTCCAGGTGTGCTCTCCCAGTTTTTTCCAGTATGTGTCGAGTTACAGGAGACTAAGGTTCGTTCAGCAGTTATCCATCCCGTTTCAGGCTCTGTGCTGTTGCATTCTTCTGATCCCTTTCTTGATGAAACTTTTAATGAGAGTGCGCTTCTTGTGCGCATTGGTATATTGTTTCAACAGGTCTTTGTTCATTCTCAACTGCATTATACCGCAGCTTGTATTTATTTGCACAGGTGGTATACAGTTTGCTCTCTATATTTCTCCCCTTCCCATGTTGGATGTTGTGTTCTTGATCTCTTCTCTGCTGCAGCCCATCTTGTTAGGTGATTTTAACGCTCATCATCATCTTTGCGGAGGGTCCCACTGTGACTCGTCGTAATCAGTTGGAGACTCTTCTCGCTTCTCATCCTCTTCATGTTTTAAATATAGGTGCTCCCACCTATTTTGACTGCCACTCCGTCTCTCTTGCATTGATCTTTCTATCTGTTCCTCATCAATTCCCCTTGATTACACTTGGTCTTTTCTCCCGGATTTGCATGACAGTGATCACTTTTCTATTATTCTTACTTCTACTACGTATTCCCGACCACCTCATAGCCCCTGTTGGCAATTTGGACGAGCGAATTGGGACTTATACTTTCATCTTACCGCTTTATGTGAGGACCCTTCTTTGTCCTCTATTGATGAGCTGGTGCACCAGTTTTCGACCTTAGTTTTGACTGCAGTGTCACATTCTGTTCCTCAAACCTCGGGCAGGCATTCTCAGACATGCGTGCCTTGGTGATCTCCTGCATGTGTCCATGCAGTGCGTTTGAATCATGCTGCGTGGGACTGTTATCGATATAATTGGACTGCAGATTGTCTTTTGGATTTTAAGCGAGCAAAGACAGTCACTCACCACATCATACGCGACTCTAAGTGCACTTGTTGGCAAGACTATGTTTCTACTGTTACCTCGACTTCCCCTATGTGTGAGGTTTAGAAGAAGGTACGGAAGTTGTGTGGCAAGTACACTCCGGACCCGGCTCCTGTTTTGCAGGTTGCTGGTGTTAGTGTTGAAGAACCTCTTGAGGTTGCCATGGAAATCAGAAACTATCTTGTTCGTGTCTCCCAAGGGCTTCACCTCTGTCCCTCATTTCTCGCTTTTAAGTCTACCAGGGAGCAATCACCCCTGGATTTCTCTTCTAATGGGATGGAGCCATATAATGTACATTTTACTCTCCTAGAGCTAGAGTCCACGCTTTCCGCTTGCCGGTCATCAACAACTGGGCCCAATAATATTCATATCCATATGCTACAGCATCTGCATTCTACAGCTCTTGCAGTCCTTTTGCGTCTTTTCAGACTTGTTTGGATGCTAGGTGTTCTCCCTCAACAATGGAAATCTGCCATTGTACTTCTGTTTCGCAAACTAGGCACTTCGGGGCTTGATACCTCTCATTATCGTCCCATTGCTCTGATCAGTGTACTAGTCTGCAAGGTGATGGAATGATTGGTGAATAGACGTCTGATGTGGTATTTAGAGACTCGCAATAGTCTTTCTCCTCGCCAGTATGGGTTTCGCAAGGGCCACTCTACTTTGGACCCCTTGCTCCAATTAGATACCTACAGGTCTCCCTCAACATTTGCGTTTTCCACTTTCGCGGGCTTCACACATTTGCAAATTCCCAGCCACCAAATCATATTTAAGTTTCCCCGCCACCCGCGCGTCCCTACTACCCTCCCTCCGACCCGGCAGCCAGCCCGCCTGCCACTCACTCACTGAGTGTTTTGTTTGTTCATTATTTGTTATTAAACTACAGTATAACATGTATGTAGTACAGTAGGGCCCCACTTATACGGCAGGTTAGGTTCCAGGCTACTGCCAGAAAGCAGACTTCGCCGAAAAGCAAAACTCCATTTTTTCCATTTATAAATGCATATAAATGCCAGATAACAAGTTTACACTAACATATATTAAGTTAGCAATAGAACTAGGCATTAAAAAGTAAAATACACACACAGTACACTCATTATTTACCTCAAAATATTTGTAGTCTTAATGTAGGGCAAAAGGTGAGTAGTATTTACTGTAAGAAGTCAGGTATGGTAGCCCTCCTGGCCACCCCACCCACACATATTATACTACGATGCTTAAAGCACCCTAGAGTGATACAATGCATATACTACAGTACACTCATTACTTCTTTCTTTCAACACGTCGGCTGTTTCCCACTGAAGTGGGGTGGCCCAAAAGGAAAAACGAAAGTTTCTCCTTTTACATTTAGTAATATATACAGGAGAAAGGGTTACTAGCCCCTCGCTCCCGGCATTTTAGTCGCCTCTTACGACACGCATGGGTTATGGAGGAAGAATTCTGTTCCACTTTCCCATGGCGATAAGAGGAAATAAGAACAAGAACTAGTAAGAAAATTGCAGAAAACCCAGAGGGGGGTGTATATATATGCTTGTACATGAATGTGTAGTGTGACCTAAGTGTAAGTAGAAGTAACAAGACATAACTGAAATCTTGCATGTTTATGAGACAGAAAAAAGACACCAGCAATCCTACCATCATGTAAAACAATTACAGGCTTTCGTTTTACACTCACTTGGCAGGACGGTAGTACCTCCCTGGGCGGTTGCTTTCTACCAACCTACTACCTAGGACTCATTACTTACCTTAAAATATTTGTAGTCTTATTGGTCTTAATGTAGGGTGAGAGGTGAAAAGTATTTATTTGTAGAAAGTCATGTGGGAGGTATGGCATCCTGCCTGGCCACTCCCACCTACTACGACATTAAGCGCCCTAGAGCGATAAAATGCATATACAGTACAGTGGACCCCCGAGTATCGGCTACCCTAAGTATCAGCCGACTCGTGTTTCAATCGCTTTTTCGGCCCAATTTTGGCCCAACTATTGGCCGTTTCCCTGAATATCGGCCCGCGTTCCAGACCTGTCCGCCTGCCTGCGCTTGCGCACCTCCCCACGCAGGCATCGTGAGCCAGTCTAGCTTTGTGTACCATTGAGTGAACATTACATTTCACAATAAATTCATTGTGTTTAGTGCTTGTTTATTGATTGTGACTGTGAAATAAGCCATCAAGGGCCCAAAGAAACTTCATAGTGGCAGCCCTTTGGTAAAGAAAGTGACAAACACGATAGAATTGAAGAAAGAAATTGTAGCAAAGTACCAAAGTGGAGGAGGAAGAGAGAGGGGAGAATGTGCCTTCTTCAGTGATTCTACGATATGTACGATACTAAAGCAGCATGAGTCAATAAAGGCTATAGCACCAGCCAGCAATAAAGTGTAGCATTAACAGTGTAGCAAGTAAGTTAAGCGATTAAGTGATAGAAAAATGATGACCCGAAACTTAATTCCATTGTTGTTTGAGGTATACTATAGGGGCACTGAGACCAACGCCGCCCTCTGCCACCATCTCTTCCAAGGCAAGTGTAAATTATTTCTTATTTCTTCTTCTTTCAACACGTCGGCCATTTCCCACCGAAGCGGGGTGGCCCAAAATGAAAAACGAAAGTTTCCCCTTTTACATTTAGTAATATATACAGGAGAAGGGGTTACTAGCCCCTTGCTCCCGGCATTTTAGTCGCCTCTTACGACACGCATGGCTTACGGAGGAAGAATTCTGTTCCACTTCCCCATGGAGATAAGAGGAAATAAGAACAAGAACTAGTAAGAAAATAGAAGAAAACCCAGAGGGGTGTGTATATATATGCTTGTACATAAATGTGTAGTGTGACCTAAGTGTAAGTAGAAGTAGCAAGATGTACCTGAAATCTTGCATGTTTATGAGACAGAAAAAAGACACCAGCAATCCTACCATCATGTAAAACAATTACAGGCTTTCGTTTTACACTCACTTGGCAGGACGGTAGTACCTCCCTGGGCGGTTGCTTTCTACCAACCTACTACCTAGGACTCATTACTTACCTTAAAATATTTGTAGTCTTATTGGTCTTAATGTAGGGTGAGAGGTGAAAAGTATTTATTTGTAGAAAGTCATGTGGGAGGTATGGCATCCTGCCTGGCCACTCCCACCTACTACGACATTAAGCGCCCTAGAGCGATAAAATGCATATACAGTACAGTGGAACCCCGAGTATCGGCTACCCTAAGTATCAGCCGACTCGTGTTTCAATCGCTTTTTCGGCCCAATTTTGGCCCAACTATTGGCCGTTTCCCTGAATATCGGCCCGCGTACCAGACCTGTCCGCCTGCCCGTGCTTGCGCACCTCCCCACGCAGGCATCGTGAGCCAGTCTAGCTTTGTGTACCATTGAGTGAACATTACATTTCACAATAAATTCATTGTGTTTAGTGCTTGTTTATTGATTGTGACTGTGAAATAAGCCATCATGGGCCCAAAGAAACTTCATAGTGGCAGCCCTTTGGTAAAGAAAGTGACAAACACGATAGAATTGAAGAAAGAAATTGTAGCAAAGTACCAAAGTGAAGGAGGAAGAGAGAGGGGAGAATGTGCCTTCTTCAGTGATTCTACGATATGTATGATACTAAAGCAGCATGAGTCAATACAGGGTATAGCACCAGCCAGCAATAAAGTGTAGCATTAACAGTGTAGCAAGTAAGTTAAGCGATTAAGTGATAGAAAAATGATGACACAAAACTTAATTCCATTGTTGTTTGAGGTATACTATAGGGGCACTGAGACCAACGCCGCCCTCTGCCACCATCTCTTCCAAGGCAAGTGTAAATTATTTCTTATTTATAAAGTGTAAATATTTCTTATTTATAAATTAAAGTAAATATTTTTTATTTATAAATTAAAGTGTAAATATTTGTTATTTATAAATTAAAGTGTAAATATTTCTTATTTATAAATTATGTATATTGTTTCAGTGTGAATAGTGATGGTGGTTCTGATGCCAGTCCCAACACCACCACTTTATGTACGGCTTATGGTCAGTGGCCCTTATAAACCCAACAACAATAACACTACTGCCAGTCTGCTCATACATAATGACATATTTTATTCATTCTAGAGTATATACTATCATGTTTCTATGTTATTAATATTGTTTATTATGTCATATTAGATGAATTGTGCTAGATAAATAAGCCATAGAGTTGATATTAGTGTCATGTTGAAGGACTATCTTGTCCTGCCTCCAAACAAACTCTCCTGCCTCTCTCATACGCCAACAAGAGTCTTCAATAAAGGAAAAACTGATTTAAATGTTCATTTATCCATTAAAATTAGTGCTTTATATTATTTCTCATTGTTTTCTGTATGTAAAACTATAGTATTTATTCTTTTAAAAAAATGAATTTTTTGTGAATATTTTTGGGTGGAAACAGATTAATTGTATTTACATTATTTCTTATGGGAAATATTAGTTCGAGTTGAGGCCTAACTCCTGGAATGGATTATGGCCGCTACTCGGGGGTCCACTGTACGAATTACGTAATGTTTTCTCTCCGCCCGGCAACCACACCTCTATAGCATATATAGAGCATGTTTATATGCTTTGTAATGTGTTTCTTATATAATTTTGAAGAAAATATCATAGATGGATTAATGGAAATGTCTATATTAACGTAAAATAAGACATTTAATGTGCCCAAGAGTGATTATTATTAGTACATTACATAATGTTTTCCCTCTGCCCGGCAACCACACCTCCATAACATATAAACAGCATGTTTATATGCTATGTAACGTGTTTTGTATATAATTTTGAAGAAATTATCATAGATGGATTAATGAAAATGTCTACAGTGGACCCTTGAAATTCGTCCCCCTTTAATATCTTGAAATTTGAAAATCGACAACTTTTACTTTTTTCGCCAAAATATTGGCTTGATTTTCGTGATTTGGCTTAGAAATCGGCGATCATATAAAACACTTCCGAGCGGCATCCCAGCCGCCGCGGGCACACAAACACCATTCAGAGTCAGTCTGGCATTGTATCTCGGCGAGTGACGATCACTTCACACGTTCATACGATACATTTCTTAATATTTCATTCGTTATAGTTCTAAATAAGCCTCCATGGGCCCAAAGAAAGCTCCTAGTGCCAGCTCTTTGCTAAAGAAGGCGAGAAACACGATAGAATTCAAGAAAGATCACACCAGACAGGGTACTTCCCCACACCAGGCAGGGTACTTCCCCACACCAGGTAGGGTATTTCCCCACACAAATCAGCCAGGGTACTTCCCCACACAAACCAGCCAGGGTACTTCCCCACACAAACCAGCCAGGGTAATTCCCCACAAACCAGCCAGGGTACTTCCCCACACAAACCAGCCAGGGTACTTCCCCACACAAACCAGCCAGGGTACTTCCCCACACCAAGCTCAAACAAATGTCTTGTTTTAGGTTAATACACATTTTCATTACTCCATCTATGATATTTTCTTCAAAATTATATAAGAAACACGTTACATATCATATAGCATATAAACATATAACATATAAAGGTAGCTATCGAGTGGTGAATCGGGTGGAGAGTAAACATTACGTTTTCTCTGCAGCGTTAGAGAAAAGTGTAAATCTGGCATCTGGTGCAGTAACCGCCCTTCATACGCATTTGTTTACAATTCTCAGCATGAATTATTCATTACTTCTCCCTTTGTTTATGATGGCATCTAAAGGTAGCTGTTAGAAATTATTAAACTCAGTGAACATGGTAATAATATGGCTGTGTAGTGTAACCCAGGGGGATGGCTACATACGTGTACCTACGTCTACAGGCTACCTACACTGAATTCCTACAAATAAATACTACACACCTTTCTCCCTACATTAAGACTACAAATATTTTAAAGTAAGTAATGAATGTACTGTGGCAGTAAAAGACAAAGAAGGGAAGTAACCCCGGAAAAGGACTTGGTACCTGAAGTCTATGGAAGGGGATTCCCCTTCCAAACAATAGTAACTTTTCCATCCTCTACCCTCCTCCCATCTTCCACTCATCAACAACTCTTCAATAAAGGTAAGTGTCATGTTATTATTGTTTTATTCTTCATGTCTCATTGTTTTCTGTGTAGATAAATGTACATTTCATGTAAAAAAAAAAAAAATTAAATACTTTTGGGTGTCTGAAATGGATTAATTTGTTATACATTATTTCTTATGGGAAAATGGTTTTGAAAATTGTGAATTTTTAATTTCGGCAGACTCTCTGGAACAGATTAATCACGAATTTCAAGGGTCCACTGTATATTGACGTAAAATAGGACATTTAATGTGCCCGAGAGTGATTATTACACAATAGAGAGATGTGCTCACGGAAAATGTAAACAAACCGGGTGGCGCGTGCTGTATTTGAAAGACCGCTCACCATATAGAAAGTTTTGGTCATAATTTGAACTCGCCGTATTAACGGAACGCCATAAGGTGGGGCCCTACTGTACTATATAGTACGTACAATATTTTCATGTGTTATATGATTGTTGATGGTTCAATAGGTTTAGGAAGCAGTATTTCCCTACAATATATTGTAGGGAAATAATAATAATAAATAATTATTTTTTTTTTTTTTATTAACACATCGGCCGATTCCCACCAAGGCAGGGTGGCCCGAAAAAGAAAAACTTTCGTCATCATTCACTCCATCACTGTCTTGCCAGAGGGGTGCTTTACACTACAGTTATAAAACTGCAACATTAACACCCCTCCTTCAGAGTGCAGACACTGTACTTCCCATCTCCAGGACTCAAGTCCGGCCCACCGGTTTCCCTGAATCCCTTCATAAATGTTACCTTGCTCACACTCCAACAGCACGTCAAGTATTAAAAACCATTTGTCTCCATTCACTCCTATCAAATACGCACACGCATGCTTGCTGGAAATCCAAGCCCTCGCACACAAAACCTCTTTACCCCTCCTCCAACCTTTCCTAGGCCGACCCCTACCCCGCCTTCCCTCCACTATAGATTTATACACTCTCGAGGTCATTCTGTTTCGTTCCATTCTCTCTACATGTCCGAACCACCTCAGCAACCCCTCCTCAGCCCTCTGGATAATAGTTTTGGTAATCCCACACCTCCTCCTAATTTCCAAACTCCGAATTCTCTGCATTATATTCACACCACACATTGACCTCAGACATGACATCTCCACTGTCTCCAGCCTTCTCCTCGTTGCGACATTCATCACCCATGCTTCACACCCATATAAGAGTGTTGGTATAACTATACTCTCATACATTCCCCTCTTAACCTCCATGGACAAAGTTCTTTGTCTCCACAGACTCCGAAGTGCACCACTCACCCTTTTCCCCTCATCAATTCTATGATTCACCTCATCCTTCATAGACCTATCTGCTGACATGTCAACTCCCAAATATCTGAATACATTCACCTCCTCCATACTCTCTCCCTCCAATCTGATATCCAATCTTTCGTCACCTAATCTTTTTGTTATCCTCATCACCTTACTCTTTCCTATATTCACTTTCAATTTTCTTCTTTTACATACCTTACCAAATTCATCCACCAACCTCTGCAACTTCTCTTCAGAATCTCCCAAAAGCACAGTGTCATCAGCAAAAACCAACTGTGACAACTCCCACTTTGTACAGTAGAACGTCATTTAGCACAAGATTATGTTGCACGTTACGGGTATTGCACGATTTAAGATTTGTGACACATTATCATCTTACATGACGTAAAGATGATATTACACGGTTCGGCAGGAGGGGAAAAATTTTGAGCGAGCGGTCGCCCGCGGTGGGTTAAACCATTGAGTCAGTGGGGGTCCTACTAATGGTGGCTATAAGCCACATCAAGTGTTTATTGCTGACGAGACAAGTATTTTCTGGAAGAAAATGCCAACACGAACTTATATCAGTCAGCAAGAGAAAAGTGCACCAGGCTTCAAGACAGCAAAGGATCGCTTCACCTTGCTCCTTTTCGGTAATGCATCAGGTGATTTCAAGTGTAAGCCCATGGTTATTTACTGCCTAAGAATCCTCATGCTTTGAGGAAAAGGGAATTTGTTTTTCCTTCCTGCAAACTGTAAGTTTATTGAGATACACGGGGCCAGGAGTTGAGTCTTGACCCCTGCAACCACAATTAGGTGAGTACAGTTACATACATTATCATACATAGCAGCATATGTGTAGAGAACCTAGGATAACCCAAGTCAGTCAATGGAAATACTGTCACTCTGACTTTTTTGGGTTATCCTAGGTTCTCTACACATATGCTGCTATGTATGATAATCTTCGTAACTGTATCTGTGTATACCTGAATAAACTTACTTACAGTTTGTGGGAAGGAAAAACAAATAACCATTCTCACAAGCAGTCTTGTTGTGGTTCAGCAGACACCACCCGCCTTACCCAGCCACCACGGACCCCACCATCTCAGCATTCGTACGTATTTCATACTCGTCAAGAAGTCCTGGCTACAAGCCAGCTGTGTTTGTGAAGAATAAGAGAGAGTGAATTAACGAAGATCTTGAATTAACGAAGAAAACAAAGATATTAGACAAGACATAACCCGTGGCCGTAATGAAGTGTTACTTTGTACACATAAAATGATGTAAACATAAGTTTGTGTGACTGACTGACTGACTGACTTGACTGACTGAATGACTGACTGAATGACTTGACTGAATGAATGAATGATTGACTGACTTACTGAATGACTTGACTGACTTTCTAAATCACTTGACTGACTTACTGAATGACATGACTGACTTACTGAATGACTTGACTGACTTACTGAATGACTTGACTGACTTACTGAATGACTTGACTGACTTACTGAATGACTTGACTGACTTACTGAATGACTTGACTGACTTACTGAATGACTTGACTGACTTACTGAATGACTTGACTGACTTACTGAATGACTTGACTGACTTACTGAATGACTTGACTGACTTACTGAATGACTTGACTGACTTACTGAATGACTTGACTGACTTACTGAATGACTTGACTGACTTGCTGAATGACTTGACTGACTTACTGAATGACTTGACTGACTTACTGAATGACTTGACTGACTTACTGAATGACTTGACTGACTTACTGACTGACTTAAAGTTAGACACTCAGTTCAACCATCGACTTCAGTTCAAGAACTTCTACTATCCACCTCAGCCCAGTAGGGCCACAGCATAACTCTCCACTCTCTTCACAATCATCCACAAACACCAGCACCCACAATTTAAGGTAAATACTATTATTTCTATTACATTTGTAGTCTTAAGCAGTAAAAACAACATAATACATCACGATAATGAACTACAATTACATATTCACCTTTATTTTTGTAAGATCTGTTGGTCTAAAAAAAACTTGTTTGGCTTTTTGTGGACTCCCAGGAACGTAACCCTATTTTTCCCATTAGTTCTTTTAATTATTTAACACTAAATTATCTAACACGACTTTTTCAGGAACGTAACTATCGTGCTAAATGACGTTCTACTGTATTTGATTCTTTGTCTTTTAACCCCACACCTCTTGCCAAGACCCTCGCATTCACTTCTCTTACAACCCCATCTATAAATATATTGAACAACCACGGTGACATCACACATCCCTGTCTAAGGCCTACTTTTACGGAGAAATAATCTCCCTCTCTCCTACACACTCTAACCTGAGCCTCACTATCCTCATAAAAGCTCTTCGCTGCTTTCAGTAACCTACCTCCTATTCCATACACCTGCAACATCTGCCACATTGCCCCCCTATCCACCCTATCATACGCCTTTTCCAAATCCATAAATGCCACAAAAACCTCTTTACCCTTATCCAAATACTGTTCACCTATATGCTTTACTGCAAGCACTTGGTCTACACACCCCCTACCTTTCCTAAAGCCACCTTGTTCATCTGCTATTCTGCTCTCCGTCTTACTCTTAATTCTTTCAATAACAACTCTACCATACACTTTACCTGGTATACTCAACAGACTTATTACCCTATAATTTTTGCACTCTCTTTTGTCCCCTTTGCCTTTATACAAAGGAACAATACATGCTCTCTGCCAATCCCTAGGTACCTTACCCTTTTCCGTACATGTATTAAATAATAGCACCAACCACTCCAAAACTATATCTCCGCCTGCTTTTAACATTTCTACCTTTATCCCATCAATCCCAGCTGCCTTACCCCCTTTCATTTTACCCACTGACTCACGAACTTCCCCACACTCACAACTGGCTCTTCCACACTCCTACAAGATGTTATTCCTCCTTGCCCTATACACGAAATCACAGCTTCCCTGTCTTCATCAACATTTAACAACTCCTCAAAATATTCCCTCCATCTTCCCGATACCTCTAACTCTCCATTTAATAACTCTCCTCTCCTATTTTTAACTGTCAAATCCATTTGTTCCCTAGGCTTCCTCAACTTATTAATCTCACTCCAAAACTTTTTCTTATTTTCAACAAAATTTGTTGATAACATCTCACCCATTCTCTCATTTGCTCTCTTTTTACATTGCTTGACCACTCTCTTAACCTCTCTTTTTTTCTTCATATACTCTTCCCTCCTTGCATCACTTCTACTTCGTAAAAACCTCTCATATGCTAACTTTTTCTCCCTTACTATTCTCTTTACATCATCATTCCACCAATCGCTCTTCTTCCCTCCCGCACCTACTTTCCTGTAACCACAAACTTCTGCTGAACACTCTAACACTACATTCTTTAACCTATTCCATACATCTTCGACCCCATTGCCTACACTCTCACTAGCCCATCTATCCTCCAATAGTTGTTTATATCTTACCCTAACTGCCTCCTCTTTTAGTTTATAAACCTTCACCTCTCTCTTACTTACTGCTTCTATTTTCCTTGTATCCCATCTACCTTTTACTCCCACTTTAGCTACAACTAAAAAGTGATCTGATATATCTGTGGCCCCTCTATAAACATGTACATCCTGAAGTCTACTCAACAGTCTTTTATCTACCAATATATAGTCCAACAAACTACTGTAATTACGCCCTACATCATATCTTGTATACTTATTTATCCTCTTTTTCTTAAAATATGTATTACCTATAACTAAACCCCTTTCTATACAAGGTTCAATCAAAGGGTTCCCATTTTCATTTACACCTGGCACCCCAAGCTTACCTACCACACCCTCTCTACATGTTTCTCCTACTTTAGCATTTAGGTCCCCTACTACAATTACTCTCTCACTTGGTTCATAGGTTCCTATACATTCGCTTAACATCTCCCAAAATCTCTCTCTCTCTCTCCTCTACATTCCTCTCTTCTCCAGGTGTATACACGCTTATTATGACCCACTTTTCACATCCGACCCTTATTTTAATCCACATAATCCTTGAATTTACACATTTATATTCCCTCTTCTCCTTCCATAACTGGTCCTTCAACATTATTGCTACCCCTTCCTTAGCTCTAACTCTCTCAGATACTCCTGACTTAATCCCATTTATTTCTCCCCACTGAAACTCGCCTACCCCCTTCAGCTTTGTTTCGCTTAGGGCCAGGACATCCAACTTCTTTACATTCATAACATCAGCAATCATCTCTTTCTTATCATCCGCACTACATCCACGCACATTCAAACATCCCAGTTTTATAAAGCTTTTCTTATTCATTTTTTTAGTAAATGTGTACAGGAGAAGGGGTTACTAGCCCATTGCTCCCGGCATTTTAGTCGCCTTATACGACACGCATGGCTTACGGAGGAAGAATTCTTTTCCACTTCCCCATGGACAATAGAGGAAATAAAGAAGAAAAAGAGCTATTAAGAATAAGAAAGAAAAACATAGATGTGTGTATGTATATATATGCATGTGCATGCCTGTGTAGTGTAACCTACATGTAAGTAGAAGTAGCTAGATATACCTGTTATCCAGCATGTTTATGAGACAGAAAAAAGACACCAGCAATCCTACCATCATGTAAAACAGTTTCAAGTTTCTGTTTCACAGTCACCTGGCAGGACGGTAGTACCTCCCTGGGTGGTTGCTGTCTACCAACCTACTACCTACGATAATTAATAATAATTAATAAATAATAATAATAATAAATAAATAATAATAATAAATAATAATCACTGTGAAGTGTTCTAAATGTCAGCTACCAAATACTGATGACATTTAAAGTGCTCCAGATCATTTATTATAAATTATTAGTCTAATAATAATAAATGCTATTTTTGCATTTTTTCTTATGACAAGAGTGATCTAGGCATGTTTACCCTGATGTAAACAACTCTTATGAGTGGTGGCCTCCTATTACCCCACTCACATAATATGGCATATATTATTCATTTAAGCGTCTTTATTGCAGTTCTAGGGTATTTATCGTGTTTCTGATATCAATTTGGAATAAATGTAATAGATATTACTAATATTAGTGTAATTACACAACATTTTATTAGCGCTAAGGCTAACATCCATCACCCATGACGATTCACCAGACACTGAATGTTACTGCTGGCCTCTCCCTCCCTCCAATAGCTCCTCCCACTTCGTAACAATGTTAGATGGTGAATTTAATGTATTTTTCTGTAAGCTTAACTCGTTGTATGTGTATTTTACTTTTTTTATTGTTTTCTATAATACATATATAAGAGTTATGCAAATTAAAATAAAGTAGTAGGTTGGTAGACAGCAACCACCCAGGGAGATGCTACTACCGTCCTGCCAAGTGAGTGTAAAACGAAAGCCTGTATTTGTTTTACATGATGGTATGATTGCTGGTGTCTTTTTTCTGTCTCATAAACATGCAAGATTTCAGGTACGTCTTGCTACTTCTACTTACACTTAGGTCACACTACACATACATATACACATTTATGTATACACACTCATCTAAGTTTTCTTTGATTTTATCTTTATAGTATTTGTTCTTATTGCTTTTCCTTTCATATCCATGGGGAAGTGGAATAAGAATCTTTTCTCCGTAGGCCATGCGTGTTGTAAAAGTCAACTAAAATGCCGGGAACAATGGGCTAGTAACCCCTTTTCCTGTATAGATTTACTAAAAAAGAAAAAGAAGAAAACCGTCAAAGTGGGATGTTTGAATGTGCATGGATGTTGTGCGAATGATAAGAAAGAAATTATTGTAGATGTTATGAATGAAAAGAAGCTGGATGTCCTGGCTTTAAGTGAGACAAAGATGAAGGGGGTAGGAGAGTTTCAGTGGGGAGAAATAAATGGGATTAGGTCAGGGGTTTCAAATAGATCTAAAGAAGGAGTGGCAATAATGTTGAATAATCAGTTATGACAGGTAAAGAGGGATTATAAATGTATAAATTCAAGTATTATGTGGAGTAAAATAAAGGTTGGATGTGAAAAGTGGGTTATAGTAAGTGTTTATGCACCTGGAGAAGAGAGAAGTGTAGAGGAGAGAGAGAGATTTTGGGAAATGTTGAGTGAGTGTGTGGGGAGTTTTGAACCAAGTAAGAGAGTACTTGTGGTTGGGGATCTTAATGCTAAAGTGGGTAAAAATGTTGTGGAGGGAGTAGTAGGTAAATTTGGGGTGCCAGGGGTAAATGTAAATGGGGAACCGTTAATTGAGCTATGTGTAGAAAGAGGTTTGGTAATAAGTAATACATATTTTATGAAAAAGAGGATTAATAAGTATACAAGGTATAATATAGCACGTAATGAAAGTAGTTTGTTAGATTATGTATTGGTGGATAAAAGGTTGATGGGTAGGCTTCAGGATGTACATGTTTATAAAGGGGCAACGGATATATAGGATCATTATTTAGTTGTAGCTACAGTTAGAGTAAAAGGTAGATGGGACAATAAGAAAATGGCAACAGCTAGTAAGAGAGAGGTAAAAGTGTATAAACTTAGGGAGGAGGAAGTTAGGGTGAGATATAAGCAACTATTGGCAGAAAGGTGGGCTAGTGAAAGTATGAGTAGTGGGGGGTTGAAGAGAGTTGGGATAGTTTTAAAAATGCAGTATTAGAATGTGGGGCAGAAGTTTGTGGCTATAGGAGGGTGGGTGCAGGAGGAAAGAGGAGTGAGTGGTGGAATGAAGAAGTAAAGGGTGTGATAAAAGAGAAAAAGGTAGCTTATGAGAGGTTTTTACAAAACAGAAGTGTTAATAGAAGAGCAGAGTATATGGAGAGTAAAAGAAAGGTGAAGAGAGTGGTGAGAGAGTGCAAAAGGAGAACAGAGGAAAGAGTGGAAGAGGCTCTGTCAAGAAATTTTGCTGAAAACAAGAACAAATTTTGGAGTGAGATAAACAAGTTAAGAAAGCCTAGGGAACGAATGGATTTGTCAGTTAAAAACAGAGTAGGGGAGTTAGTAGATGGGGAGCTGAAGGTATTGGGTAAATGGCGGGAATATTTTGAGGAACTTTTAAATGTCGATGAAAAAAGGGAGGCGGTAATTTTCTGCACTAGCCAGAGAGGTATAACATCGTTTAGGAGTGAAGAAGAGCAGGATGTGAGTGTGGGGGAGGTGCGTGAGGCATTACGTAGAATGAAAGGGGGTAAAGCAGCTGGAACTGACAGGATCATGACAGAAATGTTAAAAGCAGGGGGGGATATAGTGTTGGAGTGGTTGGTATTTTTGTTTAATAAATGTATGAAAGAGGGGAAGGTACCTAAGGATTGGCAGAGAGTATGTATAGTTCCTTTATATAAAGGGAAGGGGGATAAAAGAGATTGTAAGAATTATATTGGAATATGTTTACTGAGTATACCAGGTAAATTGTATGGCAGGGTTATTATTGAAAGAATTAGAGGTAAGACAGAGAGTAGGATTGCAGATGAGCAAGGAGGCTTTAGAGTGGGTAGGGGATGTGTAGATCAAGTGTTTACATTGAAGCATATATGTGAACAGTATTTAGATAAAGGTAGGGAAGTTTTCATTGCATTTAAGTTACTGAAGGCTGTAAAGAGTTTTTATGAGGATAGTGAGGCTCAGGTTAGGGTGTACTCACCTAATTGTGGTTGCAGGGGTCGAGTCTCAGCTCCTGGCCCCGGTGTGTAGGAGAGAGGGTGATTACTTCCCGGTAAAAGTAGGTCTTAGACAGGGATGTGTAATGTCACCATGGTTGTTTAATATATTTATACATAGATGGGGTTTCGTGTATAGGGCAAGGAGGAATAACATCTTGTAGGAGTGTGGAAGAGCCAGTTGTGAGTGTGGGGGAAGTTCGTGAGGCAGTGGGTAGAATGAAAGGGGGTAAGGCAGCTGGGATTGATGGGATAAAGATAGAAATGTTAAAAGCAGATGGGGATATAGTTTTGGAGTGGTTGGTGCTATTATTTAATAAATGTATGGAAGAGGGTAAGGTACCTAGGGATTGGCAGAAAGCGTGTATTGTTCCTTTGTATAAAGGCAAACGGGACAAAAGAGAGTGCAAAAATTATAGGGGAATAAGTCTGTTGAGTGTACCTGGTAAAGTGTATGGTAGAGTTATTATTGAAAGAATTAAGAGTAAGACAGAAAGCAGGATAGCAGATGAACAAGGGGGCTTTAGGAAAGGTAGGGGGTGTGTAGACCAAGTGTTTACAGTGAAATATATAGGTGAACAGTATTTGGATAAGGGTAAAGAGGTTTTTGTGGCATTTATGGATTTGGAAAAGGCGTATGATAGGGTGGATAGGGGGGCAATATGGCAGATGTTGCAGGTGTATGGAATAGGAGGTAGGTTACTGAAAGCAGTGAAGAGTTTTTATGAGGATAGTGAGGCTCACGTTAGAGTGTGTAGGAGGGAGGGGGACTATTTCCCAGTAAAAGTGGGCCTTAGACAAGGATGTGTGATGTCACCGTGGTTGTTCAATATACAGTGGTACCTCGAGTTACGATATTTTTTCGTTCGAGAATGCTGTTCAAGTGCCATTACCAAACGAATTTATCCCCATAAGGAATAATGTAAAATAGACTAGTCCTTTTACACCCCCAAAAATATACTTACAAAAGCATTTAAAAAAATAAACTTATATAAAAGGGCGATTTTGGGGACCATCGTAACTCGAGGTACCACTGCATTTATAGATGGGGGTTGTAAGAGAAGTGAATGCGAGGGTCTTGGCAAGAGGTGTGGGGTTAAAAGATAAAGAATCAAATAGAAAGTGGGAGTTGTCACAGTTGCTTTTTGCTGATGACACTGTGGTTTTGGGAGATTCTGAAGAGAAGTTGCAGAGGTTTGTGGATGAATTTGGTAGGGTGTATAAAAGAAGAAAGATTGAAAGTGAATATAGGAAAGAGTAAGGTGATGAGGATAACAAAAAGATTAGGTGACGAAGGATTGGATATCAGATTGGAGGGAGAGAGTATGGAGGTGAATGCATTCAGATATTTGGGAGTGGACATGTCAGCAGATGGGTCTATGAAGGATGAGGTGAATCATAGAATTGATGAGGGGAAAAAGGGGAGTGGAGCACTTCGGAGTCTGTGGAGACAAAGAACTTTGTCCATGGAAGTAAAGAGGGGAATGTATGAGAGTATAGTTATACCAACACTCTTATATGAGTGTGAAGCATGGGTGATGAATGTTGCAACGAGGAGAAGGCTGGAGGCAGTGGAGATGTCAAGTCTGAGGTCAATGTGTGATGTGAATATTATGCAGAGAATTCGGAGTTTGGAAATTAGGAGGAGGTGTGGGATTACCAAAACTATTATCCAAAGAGCTGAGGAGGGGTTGTTGAGGTGGTTCGGACATGTAGAGAGAATGGAACGAGACAGAATTACTTCGAGTGTATAAATCTGTAGTGGAGGGAAGGCGGGGTAGGGGTCGGCCTAGGAAAGGTTGGAGGGATGGGGTAAAGGAGGTTTTGTGTGCGAGGGGCTTGGACTTCCAGCAAGCATGTGTGAGCGTATTTGATAGGAGTGAATGGAGACAAATGGTTTTTAATACTTGACGTGCTGTTGGAGTGTGAGCAAAGTAACATTTATGAAGGGATTCAGGAAAACCGGCAGGCCGGACTTGAGTCCTGGAGATGGGAAGTACAGTGTCTGCACTCTGAAAGAGGGGTGTTAATGTTGCAGTTGTATAACTGTAGTGTAAAGCACCCCTCTGGCAAGACAGTGATGGAGTGAATGATGATGAAAGTTTTTCTTTTTTGGGCCACTCTGCCTTGGTGGGAATCGGCCGATGTGTTAATAAAAAATAAAAAATAAATAGATGGGGTTGTAAATGAAGTAAATGCTAGGGTGTTGGGGAGAGGAGTGGGATTAAATTATGGGATATTAAATGCAAAATGGGAGTTGACAGTTACTTTTTGCTGATGATACTGTGCTTATGGGAGATTCTAAAGAAAAGTTGCAAAGGTTAGTGGACGAGTTTGGGAGGGTGTGTAAAGGTAGAAAGTTGAAAGTGAACATAGATAAGAGTAAGGTGATGAGGGTATCAAACGATTTAAATAAAGAAAAATTGGATATCACATTGGATAGAGGGATTATGAAAGAAGTGAATGTTTTCAGATATTTGGGAGTTGACTTGTCAGTGGATGGGTTTATGAAGGATGAGGTTAACCATAGAATTGATGAAGGAAAAAAGGTGAGTGGTGCATTGAGGTATCTGTGGAGACGAAAAACGTTATCCATGGAGGCAAAGAAGGGAATGTACGAAAGTATAGTGGTACCAACACTCTTTTATGGGTGTGAAGCATAGGTTGCAAATGCTGCAGCGAGGAGGTGGCTGGAGGCAGTGGAGCTGTCCTGTCTAAGGGCAATGTGTGGTGTAAATATTATGCAGAAAATTAGGAGTGTGGAAATTAGGAGGAGGTGTGGAGTTACTAAAAGTATTTGTCAGAGGGCTGAAGAGGGGTTGTTGAGGTGGTTTGGTCATTTAGAGAGAATGGATCAAAGTAGAATGACTTGGAGAGCGTATAAATCTGTAGGGGAAGGAAGGCAGGGTAGGGGTCGTCCTTGAAAAGGTTGGAGGGAGGAGGTAAAGGAGGTTTTGTGGGCGAGGGGCTTGGACTTTCAGCAAGCATGAGTGAGCATGTTAGATAGAAGTGAATGGAGACGAAGGGTTTTTGGGACCTGACAAGCTGTTGGAGTGTGAGCATAATATTTTGTGAAGGGATTCAGAGAAACCAGTTAATTGATTTAGTTGGACTTGAGTCCTGGAAATGGGAAGTGCAATGCCTGCACTTTAAAGGAGGGGTCTGGGATAGTGACAGTTGGGAGGGACTTATTCTCAGCTGTCATATCTGAGCACCTCTGCAAAGACAGTGATTATGTATGAGGTGAAAGTGTTGAATGATGACGAAAGTATTTTTTTTTGGGGGGGGGAGATTTTCTTGTTGAAAAAAAAAATCAAGTTGGAGTTTCATTTTTATTATATTTTTTTCTAATATACGCATTTAATTCAGCATTTGGCATCATTACAAAGTGGGCAGAGCTACAGCAGAGGGAGAAACAGCAGTGTGTCAGTAACTCGTGATTCCCCATGACACTTCACCCCACTATAAAATATTGTATAATTATAATTTTACAGGCCTCCCTCCACAGCCAGCCCACGTCACCATAACATTTATATAGTACATTATTTTACGATGTTTTCATGTGTTTTATGATTGTTCATGGTTCAATGGGTTAAGGAAGCAGTATTGTATTATATTTCCCTACAATATATTGGAGCACCAAACATTCGCGATTTTTCAACATTCGCAAGGCTCTTGATCCCCTAACCCTCTCGAATGTTGAGGGAGATCTGTATGTGCGAAATGCTTTTGCTAATAAACACTCCGTCCTAGCAGTCTTTTTCAACCTTAAGAAGGCATATGACACCACTTGGAGGTATAACATCTTAGCTCAGGCCCACTCCTTAGGCCTCCATGTCCTCGCTTTCCTCAGACTTTGTTTAGGCCGAGGGGGTCCCACAAGGTTGTGTCCTTAGTACAGTGGACCCCCGAGTTTCGGCCATAATTCATTCCAGAAGGCTGTTCAAGTGCCATTACCAAACGAATTTGTTCCCATAAGGAATAATGTAAAGTAGGTTAGTCTGTTTCAGACCCCCAAAAATACACTTCCAAAAGCACTTACAATATTACACTTACAATAATAGGTGGTCGAAACTCGGGGGTCCACTGTACTACCCTTTTTCTCTTGGCTATAAATGACCTACCTTCCATTCTTCCATCAAATATTTGGTCATCACTTTATGTGGATGACTTCGTTATAGCTTATGCAGGCACTGACTTTCCTCTAGTAGCAGCCTCCCTTCAGGATGCGATTGACTGTGTTTTCCATTGGGCCACTTCTCATGGTTTTAGATTTTAGTACAAAAACTCATTTCATTACCTTCACTAGACGTCCTCTTGTCCCAGATATTTCATCATATCTACACAGCTCATGTATCCCAGAATGTGATACGGTCAAGTTTCTTGGCCTTCTATTTGATTGCCGATTGACATGGAAACCTCACATTTCCTCTTTGAAGGCGCTTGCCATGGTCAGTTGAATCTCCTTAAAATTCTTGCCCATCGTTCATGGGGAGCAGATCACTGGACTGTCCTATGTTTGCATTTCACCTTAGTTTTGTCCAAGCTGGATTATGGCGACCAAGTCTATTCTGCGGCTTCTTCTACAACTCTTTCTAAGTTAGATCCCCTTCATCATCAGGGTCTTCATTTATGCCTTGGTGCCTTTCGTTCATCCCCTGTTGAAAGCCTCTATGCTGAGGTGAATGTTCCTTCCTTAGCCGATCGTTGTGATGCTCATTGCCTTCATTACTTTGTCCGCTCTCATGACCTTCGTGTTCCTTCTACGTATAGGTTGGTCTCAGATGTTAGTAGAAGCTCGTTATTTGTTCTGCGCCCCTGCTTACTCCAACCGTTTTCTCTTCATCTTCACTCCAGTCTTCTCTCCAGTTGCCTCCCTTGTGTGTTCATATAGCGTCTGCCTTTTCTTTTCCCCCTTGGGAGATTCCGACAGTTTGTGTCTGTTCTCCCCTACTACCGTGCGCCAAAGCTCTCCTTCCTATCACTGCTTCTCGCTCTCTTTTTCTTGATCACTTCCAGTTGCATGCCCATGCCATCACTGTTTATACAGATGGTTCTAAATCTTCTGGTGGTGTTGGGTTTGCAGCGGTGTTCCCTGACGATGTCGTTCGGGGTCATTTGTTAGACTCAGCTAGTATTTTTACCACCGAGTTGTATGCCATCCTCATAGCGCTTCTCCGTATCACATATACAGTGGACCAAAATAGGCCGTCCAATTCATTCAAATGAGGACATTAGAGCACTCCAGGATGATTTGAATAGACTGATGCAGTGGTCGGAGAAGTGGCAGATGCAGTTTAATGTAAACAAATGCAAAGTTCTAAATGTTGGGCAGGACAATAACCATGCCACATATAAGCTGAATAATGTAGATCTTATTACTTGTGATTGCGAGAAGGATTTAGGAGTTCTGGTTAGTAGTAATCTGAAGCCAAGACAACAGTGCATAAGTGTTCGCAATAAAGCTAACAGAATCCTTGGCTTCATATCAAGAAGTATAAATAATAGAAGTCCTCAGGTTGTTCTACAACTCTATATATCTTTGGTTAGGCCTCATTTAGATTATGCTGCACAGTTCTGGTCACCGTATTACAGAATGGATATAAATGCACTGGAAAACGTACAAAGGAGGATGACAAAGTTGATCCCATGTATCAGAAATCTTCCCTATGAGGATAGACTGAGGGCCCTGAATCTGCACTCTCTAGAAAGGCGTAGAATTAGGGGGGATATGATTGAGGTGTATAAATGGAAAACAGGAATAAATAAAGGGGATGTAAATAGCGTGCTGAAAATATCCAGCCAAGACAGGACTCGCAGCAATGGTTTCAAGTTGGAAAAGTTCAGATTCAGGAAGGATATAGGAAAGCACTGGTTTGGTAATAGAGTTGTTGATGAGTGGAACAAACTCCCGAGTACCGTCATAGATGCTAAGACGTTGTGTAGTTTTAAAAATAGGTTAGATAAATACATGGGTGGGTGTGGATGGGTGTGAATTTGGACCTGACTAGCTTGTATTACCAGGTCAGTAGCTGTACTAATTCCTTAAGTGGAAGTGACCTGACCAGGTGGTCGGCTGACCAGGTGGTCAACTAGACAATTATATGAGTGGGTGCGGTTGGGTGTGAGTTGGTCCTGACTAGCTTGTGCTAGGTCAGATGCAGTGTTCCTTCCTTAAGTGAATGTAACCTGACCTGGCTGGGTCGGGGCATTGGCTTAAGCCGTTGGAGATTTGGACCTGCCTCGCATGGGCCAGTAGGCCTGCTGCAGTGTTCCTTCTTTCTTATGTTCTTATGTAAGTTCAATATTGTAAGTGCTTTTGTATGTGTATTTTTGGGGGTCTGAAAGGACTAATCTAATTTACATTTTTCCTTAAGGGAACAAATTCGTTTGGTAATGGCACTTGAACAACCTTCTGGAATGAATTATGACCGAAACTCGGGGGTCCACTGTATGTCTCCTTCGGCGTTTGTGATCATTTTAGATTCCCTCAGCACTTTACAGGCCATTAAACAATTTGATTCCCCTCATCTATTGGTCCTTCGTATTCAACTTTGGTTGCGTCGTGTGGCTAGCAAAAACAAAGACGTAATTTTCTGATGGGTCCCTGGACACGTTGAGATGCAGTGCAGTGAACAGGTGGATGCTGCTGCGCAGTCAGTGGTGCATGATCTTCCGGTTTCCTATAGAGGTATTCCGTTCAGGGATTATTTTATAGTCATCTCTGCCCGTCTTCTCAGGTGTTGGCAACAACAGTGGAAGAACATGCACAATTGCAGATTTCACTCTATTAAACCGCTTTTACTTTTGTGGCCATCTTCTTACCACCGTTGCCATTCTCGGAAGACTGCGCTCTCCCATCTCCACATCAGCCATACTTGCCTTACCCACGGGTATCTCATGGAACGACACCCTATTCCTCTTTGTGAGGTTTGTCAAATCCCTATTTCAGTTGTTCACTTTCTTGTGGATTGTCCTGTTTACCAGCGAGCTCGCAAGATTTAACTCCATTGCCGATGCCCTATCTCCCTTTCAGCCCTTTTCTACCCTTACCTCTGATCCCCTCTCCACCTAGGTGTTTATAGCCCCAGCACTATTTTCTGACTCGCAAAACTGCATGACCCTTGTCGGCTTAGCGCTTTATTATTTGATTATAATAATTGACATTGTGTTTGGTGAGGTCAGTCTTCTTTATTTTCACAAATTCTTGTATCTCAGTGAAAGAATCTGGAAACTGATTTCCTTTTACGATAGTGAGATTATCATGTAGAAAGTTTTAGGTGTTCCTCAAACCTACAACATTTATACATTAGAAATGTCTGACTAATGTTCCACATACAGAGACCCTTTCATGACTGGGGATTAGGAGGTGCAGGGTTTCTAAAAGTATTATCCATTGGGCTGAGGAAGAGTAGTTGAGGTGGTTCAGACATTTAGAGAGGCTTGAACAAAATAAAAGACTTGGAGAGCATATAAATCTGTAGTGGAAAGAAGGTGTGGTAGAGGTCAGCATAGGAAAGATTGGAGGGAAGGGGTAAGGGAGGTTTTTTGTGTGCAAGGGGCTTGGACTTCCAGCAAGCATGTATGAGTGTGTTAGATAGGAGCAAGTGGTTTTTATGACGATGTGTTGTTGGAGTGTGAGCAAAGTAGCATTTATGAAGGGATTCAGGGAAACCAGCAAGCCAGGCTTGAGTCCTGGAGGTGGGAAGTACGTATAGTGCCTGCACTCTGAAGGAGGGGTGTTGATATGTTGCAGCTTTTTAACTGTAGTGTAGGCACACCTCTGGCAAGACAGTGATGGAGTGAATGATGATGAAAGTGTTCCTTTTTCAGGTCACCCTGCCTTGTTGGGAAACAGCTGATGTGTTAATAAAAAAATTAAAATAAATAGAGAAATAAACAGTTTACATACAAACATTATATCTTCCTTAATGATGCAAGAATATGAAAACTCTAGAAGTATTGGCTGGTATGTAGGGAACAGCTTAGTCACATTTATTAGACCTGTGACAACCGAGGTAAAAAAAAATTCATATATAAATAGGGTATACTGTGGTGGCCTTATGAACTTCAAACAAACATTGATCATGGAGTTGTCACAATATTATATTTTCACATTCTTGCTTATTTGCTGTGCTTTTCACACTATTATTAATTGCTAACATATTCCACAGGGAAATGGAACAGAATTCTTCCTCTGTAAGCCATGCATGTCATAAGAGGTGACTAAAATGCTGGGAGCAAGGGGCTAGTAACCCCTTCTCCTGTATGCATTACTAAAGTTAAATAGAGAAACTTTTGTTTTCCTTTTGGGCCACCCTGCCTCGGTGGGATACGGCTGGTTTGTTGAAAGAAGAATAATATTTTCATTTTTTTTATAAATTCACCTAGAGTAAGTCAATGAATGACTGTTAAAGGTACAGCAATGTGTTTAGTTAAATTATCATTTACTAGCCTACCAGTACTGCCTTTTAGCTATTTTTCCCTAAATATACAGAGCCATAAATGAATATCACAACATGATCAAAAAATGATGCAGTTTCTCAACTGTCTTGTAGTGAAAACATACTAATGGACTGCATCTTAATCAACAGTGTACTGTATTATTTTTTCTTACAAATGACCGTAAAGATTCCAGTACAATAATTTGTTTGCTTGATCTTATTGAAAAATGTATAATGCAAGGTTGTAAGTCAGCTATGGCTTTTAACCCAATATTTTCCAGTTATAATTTAATTTTCTGTTTTCTTTCAGTCTTGGTAGATATCGATGCTCCTCTGGGTGTCCTTCCTCACCAGAGAGATAACACAGACTTCTACAAAGAACTATTACTTCAGCACGCAGATACCAGAGAAAATTCCCCTTTGACTAAAAGACGCAAAACATAGATATACCTTGTTTGTGTGTGAAAGTTTTGTTTTCAGTGTTAACTTTATCTTTAAAAATTATTGGTATAATTTTTATTTATTTTTTTAATGGGAAAATGTTATGACAGTGCTATAATTCAACTAGTCATTCCCAAGACAGATGAAAGAAATATATTTAGATAACTAAAGACAAATTAAGGGAACAGGAGAAGAGCACCTAAATGCAGCTAAAGTATGCTCAATAAGATGCACTTTATCATGTTAGATCAGACTCACAGTACTGTATTTTGAAACATCCAGGTTAAGTTTTCTCTTTATCCTGTGACTAACCTCTTCTAGATCTTAATGTCCTCAGCAGTTTTGCAGCATTCATAAAATAAAGGCAGCTTCAGTTCCTTGAATTAAACTTGATTGCGTTCCATTTTTCAGGTGCCGTATGACACGGTTTAGTACTTTTCCATGAATATTATAATAATAATGTAGAAGTTTATCCAAACATTTTCTCTAACATTGTTGCAAATGATTAATTTTGTGTTTATTTGTGAATTTCTCTCTATCCTCAGCATGTTGAGGAAAAAATAGTGTACTTAAAGATCTTATGCTATAGAGACTATTTTTCCACATTGCTAACTGTATTTAGCAACTAAATACTGTATTCACATAATAACTTTCGGAAATGCTCATGAAGTGCTGATTTTAAACGCCTTAATAGTGTCTTTGGGAAAAATCTACATGAAGAAATTTCTCAAAGGAACATGGCATCATCTACATTAGGGAGCATTGAAATTTTGGTCAAAGCTGCACTCTTCAGGCATTGTTCCTTATATACATCTTAGATTCAGTGCCAAATATGAAGTTGATTGGTTGAAGTTTAACCTACAGCATTTGTGATTGAAATTTTTGAATACATATGTATATCTGTATTACTGAGTAGCGCAGCGCAGTGTCTTATGTACTGTATCTATGTACTCCGTAGTATTTATAAACATTAACTAACTCTCGGTGATTATGCAGAAGCTGCCACTGCTACCACCACCTTAATGGACTATGGCATTATCACGAAGGATGGCAAAAGTAAAGTTATTGGACCACAGAAGTTATGAAATGCCAGACACAAATACCGAATGGAGAGGCAAGAAAATGAGCTAGCAAACTTGGAAAATATCACATCACTGTATTTTGATGGTAAGAAGACTTCCACTCGTGTAATGACAAAGAATGAGAAGACCAAGAAATGGAGTCCAAAGATAGTGGTGAAAGATCATTATGTCATCATGTGGAGCCCAGCACTGAATATCTCACTCATGACTCCCAAGCCAGGCCATGGAAAGGAGATTGCCAAGACTATATATTTCTGATGGAATCAACGTAAATGTTGGAGCTGACAATGGAGCCATTCATCATCTTGAAATGTTGCTTGGTCATCCGGTCCATTATTTCATCTGTCAGCTTCATGGAAATGAGCTGCCATTCCGGGCTGTTTTCTACCACTATGATGGTAAGCCAAGTGGTCCTGAGCATTGGAGAGGTCCCATTGGCAAGCAAATCAAGGATCCTCTGTCCAAGCTGCCAGTTGTTGCTTTCCAGCCAATCAGTTTCACTGATTTCCCTGCTCTGAATGACAAGGTAGCAGAGGATCTGTCCTGGGACCAGAAATACTTGTATAGGATTTACAAAGGAGTGATCACAGGTATGGTTGATGATGACTTGGCTGCTCTTGAACCAGGTCCACCGTGTGTGTCAAGGTGGAATACTTTATGGAGTAGGATCCTTAGGCTGTATGTGGCAACATTTAGACCCAGTCAGGAGCTGAAAAGAGCAATCATTATGATTTTAAAGTTCAGTGCTCCATTGTGGTTCCACATCAAGCTGCACCCTAATGTCAGATACGGTCCAAAGAACGTCTTCCAGTCACTGCAATTTATGAGACATCTGAACAGTGAAGAAAAGAAGACTGTCCAAAGAAATTCCTACTTTGCTCACACAGATGAGCTGCTTCTTGGTATGTGTGCTGATGAAGACATGACTGTGAGAGACAAAGCTGTTTCAATGATGAGAAAAATTAGAGAAGAGAATCAACAGACAGAAGAAAGTACTGAGAGCTCTCATGAGGATAGAGGAGATTCTGCTGATGCTGTTGACGAGGACTTGTTAATCTACACCCCTCAAGGAAGGTTCCTAGATGCTGGTGAGGGGTTCTTGATCTAGGGAATTGGATCTGTGCTTCAGTTCCCTGAATCAAACTTGAATACCTTCCACATCCCCCCACAGGCGCTGTATAATCCTATGGGTTTAGCGCTTCCCCCTTAATTATAAGAATAATTGTTAATCTACACTGATGATGAGGATGACAGTGAAGATGAAGAGAATGAAAATGTGGCTCCTATTGTCAACTCAAGAAAAGTAGTGATTCCCAAACTAAAGTGGCAAGCAAAGAACTATCATTCCATGATTGACTGGGAGACTGAACTCAAAACTGAGCCTCCTTTCATTGCTTCTCTATCAGATCAACAGGTTCTGAAAATTATTGAGACTCCACTAGAAGTGGCCAAACAACACTCAAGCTGTTGAGAGAGGGATAAAATTGATGACTGAAGCTGCACTGAAGTGATTGGACAGAAGGCAAGAGATGGATATATCAGGCAAAGAATATTTTCCAGGAAAGTGATGCCCAAGTTCCGCACCAAGAAAGACTTCACTTATAGCTTGTAATAGTTTAAAATTAAATAGTTGATGATTAATATAACTCATGTACATTTGATTATACAGTGGACCCCTGGATTACGTCATTATTTCGTTCCAGAATGCTGTTCAAGTGCCGTTACCGAACAAATTTGTTCCCATAAGGAATAATATAAATTAGATTAGTCCTTTTAGACCCCCAAAAATACACTTACAAAAGCACTTACAAAAATACACTTACATAATTGTTCGAGTTTGGAGTATTGCGTAATCCGGGGGTCCACTGTACAATCTTCATAACCAAAAATGATATAAACCATGTACACTTGATTATTATCCTGACAACCAATAAATTATAACTAATTGCTTTCAATGGTGTATAATTTGATGAAAAGTCAATTTTTTTTTCTTTTCTTCTTTCTTTTTTTTTCTTAAAAACAAAAAGAAAGAAGTAACCTAACCATGGATGGCCTAATCCGTGAACCTACCCCGGGCCCCTTCTTGATATCACACCCAGTTCTGACCCTACCTCGTTAATGGACAACTCTTCGGACACCTCAAATACCCCTGTACCTCTTGCTGGTGCCGGTTCGTCACCTGCTTCAGGTACCAGTGTTCCGACCGGCCCTTTTGACACATCTGACCTTCGCTCTTCTCTAACCTTGATTCCGGCTTCTCCCTCAACGGTGCGGCAATTTTCGAATTGCTCACCCGTCACACGTCGGACCACCTCCGGTCCCACATCCAAACGACCAAGAACCTTGCATGACGATTCGACACTTCCTTCTCACGACCAGCACGTCACGCACTCCCCTTAACCCTTTCGGGGTCGGTGCCGTACTAGTACGTTTTACGAGCAGGGGTTGGTGCCGTACTAGTACGCGTAAATTCTAGCGGCTTCAAATTAAGCGGGAAACAGCTGGTAGGCCTAGGGATGAGAGAATGGGTCTGCGCGGTCAGTGTGCGCAGTAGGAAAAAAATCGGGCACCCAGTGGTGCATTGTGGGAACACCATTTCAGTACACCTTCTCCACCATGCCTCGCAGCAAGAAACACCTTACTCCTCGGCGAATTGGGACACTTATTCATCAGTGACAGTTCTGACAGTGATGGGGGTGTTAGTGAAGGTGACTTTCAAGGTTTTGAGGCAGTTGTGACCGAAACTAGTGACCATAATACCGGTATAAGTGAGGAAAACCCAGACAACCCACAGCCGTCCACCTCTGGTGCTGTGGCGTCTTGTTCACGGCCAGTTGTACCAGAACGAAGGTGGAAACTCCTATTTTCTAATGTCCCAGAGTCAGATGTGAGCAATAGTGATGATACTGATAGTGACTATGAACTCTAAGCCCTTCGAAATAGTTCCAGTAGCGCAAGTGAAGAGGAATATTCACCAGTGAAGCGTCAGTATATACGACGGTATATGCGCTCTGGTAGTGTGCCATATGCTCTTCCAAAGGTTAGGAGTACATCTCGGAGTATATCCCATGGGCGTACAACAGGAAGTGATAGTGAAAATGGTGATGATAGCGTTGCAATTGGTATGAGAAATGTGCATGCAACTGGTAGTGGTGGTGGTGGTGCGGCGCGCGAGGCACCAGCAGTGGACCATGCTGGCACCCACGCTGCTGACTCAGCTCAGTTACAACAAAGGCAACCCTCACCCACCCACCAACCCCCACAACTACAACCTCCACTTCCACAACCCCCACAACCACCTGTAAATATCCAGTACCCACCAGCAGACAGCATCTGGGATTGGCAGGAAGCTGACAATTTTATTCCCAATCCCCATCAGTTTGATGAAAGTTACAGTGGATTACGCCCATCTTGTCCACTTGGGAACAATGCCACTGAACTGGAATGTTTCCAGTTATTCTTTGACGAACCCCTGATAGACATTATTATCAGAGAAAGCAACAGATACTTCGATTACACAATGGCAAACACGATTTTTTCACCAAAATCACGTCTACACCAGTGGAAGGAGACAACTGTGGCAGAGATGTATCTTTTCTTTGCCACAATAATGCTTATGCCGCATGTCTATAAACACCCTATCAAATCATATTGGTCAACAGACAGATTGATTGCAACACCAGCTTTCAGTGATATTATACCAGTGAATCGATTTGTGCTACTTCTACACATGTTGCATTTTTCAGACAAAACCAGGCCTGACAGAACCGACAGGTTATATAAGATTAGGAATGTGTTTCTGTATCTGAAAGAGAAGTTCAGTATGTATTTTTATCCCTTCAGGAAGCTTGTTATTGACGAGTCACTGATTCTGTTCAAAGGTAGACTATCATTCAAGCAGTATATACCAAGCAAGAGGAAACGCTTTGGTATAAAGTTGTTTGTGCTTTGTGATTGCTACAGTGGTCTTGTATTGGATATTATTATGTACACTGGAACTAATACATTGAAAGATACCAGGAAGTTACTGGGTATCTCTGGTGATGTGGTTAGAACAATGATGGAACCATATCTTGGCAAGGGGCATATATTATATACTGATAACTGGTACACAAGCCCCTCAGTGATTTTTTGCAAGTGAACTTGACAGATGTGTGCGGTACAGTGCGTGCAAATCGTAAGCATATGCCTAGGTTCAGTGCAGGCACTCGTACAGGTGAGGTGCAGGCGTTTGCTGCATGGTGGCATGACAAACGAGATGTCACACTGTTGTCATCAATTCACCCTAATGAAATGGCAGACAGTGGCAGGGTGAATAGAGAGACCGATGAACCCATTCTAAAACCTGCAGCTGTGATGGACTACACTCTCAATATGCGTTCAGTGGACAAATGTGACATGCAGATTGGGTTTGCTGATTGTGGTAGAAAGAGTTATAAGTGGTACATAAAAGTCTTTTTTTTCACATTCTGGACATTTCCATGCTCAATGCTTATAATGTTTATAAGTTGAAGACCACAAACAAACCACCATATGGCAAATTTTGTTTGTCTGTTATCAGGCAAATAATCACCAAGTACCAAGAAACACCACCTGCAATAGAAAACCGCCCACGAAATTACCAACAACTACCCTCTCGTCTGAGGCTTGGTGGTGAACACTTCCTAACAAAACTGCCTGCTACTGCTTGCAAGAAAAAGGCTCAGAAGAGGTGTTATGTCTGTGCACATACAAAAAGACACTCGTTTTATGTGTGTGGAATGTGAAACACCATTGTGCATGGAACCATGTTTCAGAGACTTCCACAGGCTGCAGAACTTCTAGAAACATCTGCAGTGACTCAATATGTGTATATATATAATTGAACAATAGTTATAAACATAATTGTACATTGTTGTAAATATGTTTTGTAAACAAACAAGTGATAACAAACTTTGTGGCATTATTTTATAAGAAATAGCGAGTGAATATTTGAAAAACCACTTATATTGGTCTCAGAGTCCATAAAAGTTATTTGAAAAAAAAAATTAAATTTCATAAGAAAACAACTTCAAAAAAAAAAAAACTATTACCGGCCAACCGGAAGTCGCCGATGTTGCTGTCACAGGATCATTTTGGGTCAACTTGAAGCCTCCATATCTCCGTAAGTATTGATCGCAAAAAATTTTTGTTTAGCTATTTAGATTCAGAAAAAAAAAACTATCATTTCATAAGGGGCCTGGCGACCCCCAAAGGGTTAAACACTTTGTTTCACACTACTCAATGGACAAAGTTTTTTACTCAGACCGACTACTCCAACTACCTATCTTTCCGATCATAGTATTGGTAAAGCTCTCCTACGCCATGTAGGTAAAGATATCTCATTTCACGCTCTCAAGAGTGGCACTCACATCATCTCGGTCCAGAATGCTGGCCAAGCTCACGATCTTTCTCTCCTTACGACCATAGATACTGTTCCTATCACTATTGACAAACATCATTCTCTCAATTCTTGTAGTGGTTCTGTCATTTTACCCCACACCATTGTCCAACGGAATTTCCAGACATGTAGTGGTGACATTTTGTAGCAGCTTGAGCTCCAAGAACTCCCTATCCTCAAAGTTGACACTTTTGTCCTCCCGGCCAGTAAGCGAAGACATTATCCTTGCAATATAGTAGCTCATTTAACATTTGACTGCCGTGATCTTCCGCCTTCGGTCTACATTGCAGGTCACCGTTTACAGGTTCGAAAGGTGACCCCTACACCGCAACAGTGTAGAAACTGCTTGCAGGTCCATGGCCAAATGCCCAGTCTGTGGTGCCGACGACCATGCCAGTCCTTCTTGTACTCTACCTCCCTCTTGCCTTAACTGTCATGAGGCGCATCCATCATACTCTCGCCGTTGTCAGGTTTACCTAAATGAGCAGGAAATCCGTTGTCTCAAAGAGGCGGAAATCTTCTCATACGCTATGGCCGTCTCTCATCTGGGGTCTCAACTTCTGCGGCTTCCTCTGTGGTCGCTCCATCCTCAGTCACCCCTGTCTCGAATCCTTTTGCTGTTCTTGGCTCCGAGGTCTCTACCTCGGCATCCCATACTGTCCACACCCCTTCCTCTACTCACTTGCACAGTTCTGTGTCTACACACCCTCGTCCACCACCCAATCCTCACCGCCCCCTTCTTGCATAAGTCCGCAAAAATCCCATTGCCGGGTTCTTCACCTCCGACTAGTTCTATAACGTGTGTGGAGGTTCAATTCTTCATCCCTGTCCCTCTCAAGTTTTCCTTGACTGTCCTCCCCCAGGTCGCTTCCACTCTTGTCCTCTCCCAAGCCCTTCGACAGTTTCCTCTTCCATCTCCTTGCCCTCTACTTTAGTACAGTCTATAGTCTCCCCGATTGTTGCTCATCCTCCTTCGTCCATCTCTAATGTAGTCCCACATCCTGCATCTTTGACTTCAACGCTGGAAGCTATTGCAGGATTTATTGCAGAGTCTGAACCGTTGATGGACACCGCTCCACCTCTGGTTCCTAATCCTCATCTCTTCTCCGTGTATACCCCTCCTTCCTTCACAGCATCCCCCTCCTCTGATTACAAGTCTTCCGCTGCCTCCACACGTGGACTTTTCTAACCCTAGTCCATAGATACCTCTAACTTCACTTATATCTTTCTTCCATAAATCATGGCTTATTTGCAGTGGAATATCCGAGGCCTCAGGGGTAACCGGGGTGAGCTTCAGGTGTTGCTCTCCCAGTTTTCCCTGTTGGGGTCTGTTGCAAGAACCCAAATTACAATCCTCTGTTATCCGGCCCTTTTCAGGCTATGATTTGTTATATTCATCGGATCCTTTTTCCGATGGAACCTTTAACGAAAGTGCTCTCTTATACGCACTGGTGTTCCATACCGTCAGCTCTATGTTCTTCTTCTCTACATTACACGCAGCCCAGTATCCACTTGAATAAGTGGTATACACTCTGTTCTTTATATCTCTCCCTTCACGGCATTGTCTATCCCAGATGTTGATTTTCTGGTTTCTTCCTTGCCGCCACCCCTTCTTTACTTGGCGATTTTAACGCACACCATTTTCTTGGGAGGGTCGCACTGTGACTCCCGTGGCGTTCAGTTGGAGGCATTTCTTGCTTCTCTTCCCCTCCATGTTTTAAATACGGTACTCCTACCCATTTTGATCCCGAACTCATTCTTTCTCTCTGCATGATCTTTCCATCTGCTCTTCATCAACTGTCCTTGACTTCACCTGGTCTGTCCTCCGGACTTACATGACAGCATCATTTCCCAATCATCCTTAAGTCCCCTTCGTATTCTCCACCTCCTCAGCCCACGCTGGCAATTTGACCGGGCGAAATGGGACTTTACTGCACATCTTACTGCCTTTCATGAGGTTCCTTCCTCGTCCTCCATTGATGAGGTTTTACATCTCTTTTCGTCCTCTGTCTTCACAGCAGCTTCACATTCTATCCCCCAAACCTGGGCAAGCATTTCAGAAGTGCGTGCCTTGGTGGTCTCCTGCTTGTGCTCGGGCAGTACGTTTGAAACGTGCTGCATGGGGCAGGTATCGGTATAACAGAACCACAGAGAGACTCCTTGATTTTAAGCAGAAGAGAGCAATTGCTCGCCGTGTCATACTGACGCAAACGCACTTGCTGGCGGATTACGTTTCTACTCACTTCGGCTTCCTCAATGAGTGCAGTCTGGAAGAAAGTGCAGAATTGAGTGGTAAATTCTCCCCGACCCGGCTCCTGTTCTTCAGGTTGCCGGTGTCGATATAGCACACCCTCTTGCCGTTGCCACTGAAATTGGTAATCATCTGGTCGCATTTTCTCAGGGGCTCCATCTATGCCCTCGTTCCTTTCTTCTAAGTCTGCCAGCGAGTTAAAGCCTTAGATTTTTCTTCTTCAGAGAAGAATCTATAATGTGCCTTTTACCCTTCAAGAACTGGAGGCAACACTCTCTGCTTGCCGATCAT